>JAVJIF010008913.1:0-154926 GCA_038442645.1 Agave tequilana | reverse complement strand
TGCATGTTTGCCTGTACCGGCTACTTGCATCATCTTACGTACTCATTGGGTGATTCTGACAACCCTGGACTTGTATGTCAAGATCGCGGAGCTTGGACCGTAGCGTGCTTCACAGCTGAAGACCAGCCTATTAGAGTGTGCGCAGCGGAAGTGTGGTGGATCAGCGTCAGATCATTCGTAGTCCTTTCCTTCACGCTCTTGATCGATACGGAACCAACACTTGAAAACTTGGGTTTTATGAATCAATAAAATTATGTGTGCTAATGTTCCGTCGATACTTCCGTTATAGTATTGCTCAACAGTCGAATCCACAGGGACGGGAGACGATAGAAGCATTAACAGTTTATGTTCACGTAGTTGTTATAAGTTCTTCTTTGTTAAAGAATGAGAAAGAAAAGAAAATGAAAATAAATCCAGAAGTGATGGGTGAAGAAGGTGATGAACGGCGATGTGAAAATAAAAGAGAAATGGTTTTAAAACAAAAAGAAGATGAAACAAAGAACTAAGAAGTTGGTGAAAACAATGAAGAAAATGATAAAAGGGTTTAAATTGATTTTAAAATAAGATAAAAGAAAACTCATGGCTACTACTACTAATTGCTCCATTAACCATACTAACCTCTTAGTGATAGTTGCCTCACTAGATCCTTAGCCATCACTAATCCTTGACTTCAAGAGATGATACAAAGCATGACACATAAGATTGTTCATCAATATCCAAACCATGCATTGTAATATCCCGAAGTAAATAATACTGTATTTTTATTTTTATGTATTTATTAATTATTATTATAGTTATTAGTATTATTATTTATTATTATTATATATAATATTATATATATATTATTGTTGTGCTATTTTTATGACGGTTACGGTTGATTACTATTATTAGTACTGTTATTATAGTATTATTATGGTAATCTATTTTTTTACTAATATTTATTTTTTTTTCTTTTTTCATTTTGTTGTTTCCTGCTCATGCTCATTACCCATGCCTCTAATATCCACTACTCTTATCTAAACCCATTAGCATTCATACCCAATCCCAATGATCCTATACCCAAACCTATTATTCAAATATCAAATCCTAACAAACTAAATCAAATCCTAACTTATATAATCTATCTTAACTTCATACCCTAACCCACTCTAACCAATTCCATAATTTTCTCCTCCTCTCCCTATTTCCCTGCTGCCTCTACATCATACCACGACAACTCAGCCCCATCTCCTCCCAACGTCAGCCCACGGCAACCAGTACAGCCGCATCAAGATCCAGCACTTCCACAGCCCGATCTCCTCCAGCCGTTCTCCCCTCCGCCATGGCGCAGTGGCCCCATGCCTCTCCACTTGGCCGAGTACAGACCGTAGCACCCCCCTTTGCAGTTTAGCCGAAGCCTCATCTCCCTCAGCCAAGGACAGCCGAGACACCCTCCTTGATGGCTGCCGCACCTCCACCCCCAACCCCAGCCGTGAGCTTCGCTCTCCCTTTTGATTCTGTATTCTTGTATTTCTTTATTCCTGTTATTATTTCCTTGATTCTTGTACATCATACTTAGCTTCCGTTCTATTCCTTATTTCATTTGAGATCATGTATAGCCCTTATATGTATTATTGCAGTGATCGTTGATTATTATGGTTCAGATTTATAGCTTGTTCAGTTACTTGGCTTAGCGTTTTATGTGGGTATTTTCCTCACGTATATACTTCGTCGACTCTCGTCGCGACTCCGTTTTCTGCGTATTTTGGAAAGCGGGGCGTGATAGGGTTTTCTTGGTATCAGAGCCAAGTTTTTGACATAAATAGACTTGATTCTTACCAGTAACTTGAAACAAGTTATAGTTACACTGCAATATACATATACTATCCATACAATTATATTGACACCATTTTGAATTGATCGTTCACGGTCCTTTGAAATCCATCTCTTTGATCTTTCGATCTCTCCGATCACATCTCACCCTTAGAGTAATCTTGGTTCCATCTCGATTCCTATTTTTTTTTCGATTCTATTTTCTGATCTTGTCTCTTAGAATTGGTCACTCCATATTGAAGCTGGTAGCAGAGATCAAGCGCGCAGCGGAACCGTGGTGTCCCAGCGAGGCGACGTGAAGAGTTGTCTTCTCTTTTAACTTGATTTTTTTTTATCATTCCTACTTATTGAAATTTCGAGGACGAAATTTTTATAAGGTGGGTAGAATGTAATATCCCTAAGTAAATAATACTGTATTTTTTTTTATGTATTTATTAATTATTATTATAGTTATTAGTATTATTATTATATATATTATATATATATATATATATATATATATATATTATTGTTGGTGCTATTATTATGACGGTTACGGTTGATTACTATTATTAGTACTGTTATTATAGTATTATTATGGTAATATATTTTATTACTAAATTATTCTTTTTTCATTTTGTTGTTTCCTGCTCATGCCCATTACCCATGCCTAATATCCACTATTCTTTATCTAAACCCATTAGCATTCATAACCCAATCCCAATGATCCTATACCCAAACCCATTATTCAAATATCAAATCCTAACAAACTAAATCAAATCCTAACTTATATAATCTATCTTAAACTTCATTAACTCTAACCCAATCTAACCAATTCCATAATTTTCTCCTCCCCTCCCTATTTCCCTGCCGCCATCTACATCATACCACGACAACTCACCCCCATCTCCTCCCAACGTCAGCCCACGGCAACCAGTAGCAGCCGCAGCAAGATCCAGCTCTTCCACAGCCCGATCTTCTCCAGCCATTCTCCCCCTCCGCCATGGCGCAGTGGCCCCATGCCTCTCCACTTGGCCAAGTACAGACCGTAGCACCCCCTTTGCAGTTTGGCCAAAGCCCCATCTCCTCAGCCAAGGACAGCCGAGACACCCTCCTTGATGGCTGCCGCCCTCCACCCCCACAGCCCAGCCGTGAGCTTCGCTCTCCCTTTTTGATTCTGGTATTCTTGTATTTCTTTATTCCTGTTATTATTCCTTGATTCCTGTACATCATACTTAGCTTCCATTCTATTCCTTATTTCATTTGAGATCATGTATAGCCCTTATATGTCTTATTGCAGTGATTGTTGATTATTATGGTTCAGATTTATAGCTTGTTCAGGTTACTTTAGGCTTAGCGTATATAGGTGGGGTATTTTCCTCACGTATATACGTCGCCGACTCTCGTCGCGACTCCGTTTTCCGCGTATTTTGGGAAGCGGGGCATGACCACACATCCATACCACACACAATTTACAGTTACTATTAGATCATCAAAATCGGTTAGAGATGAGCATGAAATAAAATTAGCATTGTAAGTTAGCAAGTTAGTGGTTAGATATTAGAATGTTAGAATGTTAATCCATCATCATGAGCCATCAATGGCTCTTGCAAGAGCAACGCCTTGTAGGGGCTACTAAATTCATGTGGATTATCAGTAAAAGGTTAGATGATTAGTGATTAATAGTTAGATTGCCATGAGAAGAAAAACTAGCTAAGCATCATGTAGAAGATGCAGAAGATTACAATGAAAAGAAAGGAGACACTTTTATATACATTGTCACCATCTATTACATCAATATCTCTCTATCTCTCTCTGAATCATCTCAACCCTACTACAAGATCTAAAACAAATAAAAATACAAAGAAAAGAAAAGAAAAGACACCTACACTATACTACACTAAAGAGAGAAAACCTAGACTCCTCGCTGATCTGCTTCATCTTAGGTTCATAAATGCAGTATTTATAGGCATAGGAAGGATCTGGAAGGCGAGACGAGCCATGCGTCAAAATCGACGGGTGCGCCCACAAAAATGCTATGTTTTCACAGCATTTCTGCGGCAAAATTAGGGTCGATTGCCCTAATTTTAGTCACATGGTTCATCTGGCTTCTAGCACTTTCTGTATGTATCTGGTTTTATAATATTTGGACATGTATTTCTCTAGATACGTCTTCAAATACGAGATCCAATGCATCTTTTAGAAGCTCTCTATCTTGGCCTCCAGAAATCCAGATTAATTACCTAAAATGGATATAATTAAGCTCTTATTACCCCTATGCCTTGAACTTTTGATTATCTGCAAAATAGACCAAAATACAGGTTAGAAGTGTTATTTTTTATCATAAATCAGTAGGAAAATGCGATATAAAAGTGCAGTTTTGTAGACTAATCACATCATCACACTATCTTTTACTCGTCCCGAGCAAACAAGAAAAATAAAAACTAAACTAGAAATGTTATTACACCACTTTCGCAGGTGACCGATTGCACTGAGCGTGTGCAACAAGCCGTTAAACCTCTAGGTTTTCCCTAGAGGAGGAGTTTAGTCTCCTGAGGGTTTTCAGTGGATTACCCCACAAAATCTATAAAGAAAGAAGACAAATGTTAGTGTTTTGAAAACACATCTTGAAAGAGATAAGTTTTTCAAAATATTTTTTGCAAAATATAAGCGATCTAAGATCATAAGTCCACCAAAAATATTCTCCCTTAAACTTAGTCTTTATGCAAGATCTTCTCTTTAATTAAAGATAAGAATTCAAAATTGATTGAATATTTTATCTTTTAAAAATCTAGATAATATGCACTTTTTGACGGTGAAGATTTCAGGGATTTCAACTCTAACCATCAACTTTCTCTCTCTATGTGTGTGTGTGTGTGGTGTATGTGTGTGTGTATTCTTTTTTCTTTCCTCAGTTTTCTTAGACTTTCTAATTACCCAGGTAGTGAGTTTTTAACCAATGACTCCAGACCAGACGGTCTTAGGGCACCAGATGAGAAAATATCCCTCGGTTAAAGGACTCGAGTAAATAAGTCACAAAAGTAAAAGGATTATTTGTTTTCATATGACCACTGTTAGGCGTGAATAATTATGCTTCTTGAGGATAGTTATCCAGCTTAATAAGTATATTTTTTTCATATATATTTTATTTATTTATTTTTATTTATGGCATTTTAGGTTTTTGTTCCATCCCAAAAATGTGTAAGTGTGAAATGCATACTATCTAGGCAAAAATTCAAGATAAATTATCTCTCCAATCTCTCTTACTTAACCTATAATTTTAAACAAGATCAATTATTTCGACTAGGTTTAAGATGTCATATAAAGTTTACTTAATTTCTGAGATCATCTTAATTTTCTTAAAAATAGATCAAAACTTTATCTCTCGTTTTAAACAATTTTTAAAGAAAGAGAAAAAACTTATACAAAAGGGAAGATTTCTAAAGAGAAATGAAAAAGAAAAAAAAATCTAAAAAACTCTATTTTAGTAAACCCTCCCCCACACTTATCTCATGCACTGTCCTCAATGTATCGTGAATGTATGTATGTATGTATGAAATAAATAGAGAGGGAAAGAAAAATACCTAAAGGTGGTGATTCCGGTAGCGGTCTGATTGGTCCACAAATGCAGCCGAATCCTATTTACTTGGGGTCTGCAGGAACCCACCAATGACCTCTATAATATAAGGATGTGCACATGAATGATTTTTATTAAGAATTTTACCCAATCTAATTTCTAAATTTTCAAAATAATTTCAGAGTCAATTTTATCAACACCTTCCCAAAATAGAGTATGAAAAGATGGAATGATTGATTTGGACTCAAGAAGTACAGAAACTAATACTGACTCATGGAGTGACTGAAATCAAGTGAAGTTCTGGAGTCAGGATTGGTTCAAGAAGTGGGTCCAAATCAAAAATTGAAATCCTATTACACATTCATTTTTTCACAATGGAATGTGACTTCCTAAGATTGGTGATTCAAGTTCAGGAATGACAGTATGGGAATCACAACTGACTCTAAAATGTTGCTTAATCGGTAGCAAAATAGGAGTCATTATTGATGCAGGAATTTGAATTGGATCACAAATTTGAGGATTGAAGTCACATTCTTGTCTGAGTTCAATTTCATAAAATGAGAATTTGCCAATTTGTCAATAGGATTTTCAAAAGTATGAAATTGGTCAAGTTCAATTTGTTAATCATAAAAGATTGGTGATTCAAATGGACTGGCACAGGATCTAATATTGAATCGGAAAAGGATTGAAGTGAGGTAAAGATACCGGAGTCAACATTGAATCAAGAAGTGAAATTAAATTACCAAGTTGAGGTTCATGATCACATTCATTCTTAAGTTCAATTTCAGGAAAAGGGTAACTTGCCAAATATCAACATGGTTCTCAAAATTTTGATGTTGGTCAGTTCAAATGGGTGTGCTGAAATTGAATCTTGGTTTCCAAAACAACATGATTCTTTGGCTCTAACAGAATGGTTACTGACATCCGGAATGGTCAAAGGGTGAGAATGGAGAGTTTGACCATTATATCTATGTCATGATTATGAGCGATTTGAGCCTGAGTCATGACTTCAAGCAGCTTTTCATAGTCGATTGGTTCATCATTTTGTTGCGATTGGGCTTAAAAAGATGAGATTTGTTTTGGAAATTATGGTGAAATCTTGAGTCCATCAGATTTTGTGATTGTTGCTCAGACTCACACATACTCATTCTCAAGATTGATGGTTTTCTATTTTGAACTGAAGATGATGAGTATGAATCTTTATTTCAAAATAATCAGAGTCCTGCATCAAATCAATAGAGTTAGAGATATCTGAATTGGTCAAAGGTTGATAAGAGAGAGTTTCTTCATTCCTATAAATGTTGACCAATTGACTTAATTGTGTTTCCAAACTATTGATAGACTGGGCAGAAGATTTTTGAAATTATTATGCGGACTCCTGCAAGATTTTTATAATCTTTTCTAGATATGATTTTTCTTCAAGTAGATGTTCTAGAAAGGAAGTGTAGGAATCCTGGTTTTGAAAATTTTGTGAAGAGTGTGAGTCCAACATGTTTTGAGATTGAAGCTCAGACTCACGAATGCATTCCATACTCGTCTTCAGGGCAGATGGTTGTTCATTTTGAATAGGTGAAACTGAGTATGAATTATGAAAATATTATGGAATTGGTTAATTGAGCTTCTTTTGTTGGGACTCAAGCATGTTTTGTACAGCTTCTATACTTTTTTCTAACTCAGATTTTTCTTCAATTAGTGGTTCTAGAAAAAAGTATAGGAAGTAAAATTGGAAAATGAATATTATGAAAATTGTGAAAATTGTGGAAAAGGTGGTTGAAAATTTGACTCGGGAATGTAACGCCCCGATCCCAAAATACGGGGACGTTACTGCAACGCATATACGTAGGCCAGATGGTGCCCCCACGTATATACGCTAAGCATAAGTACAACAAGTATCAGAGTACAACCACACAGCGTGGTATAATCATGTGCCAACTTACAAAATATAATACAAAGTTGCACAAGTTATGATAAGCAAAATCACTTTACAAGTGTCCTTTATCACAACCCAAGTCCAAAAGAACGATATACAATCAAAAATACAAAAGTGCTCACGTAAGGATGGAGATCCGTGAACCAAAAAGAAGTGTCGGGCAGGGTAGATCTAGAGCTGGTCAGCCTGCTCTCCTAGGTAAGCCAAGTCCTCTGTGGAAGGCTCCACTTCGTTCCAAGCCTCAGAATCTGAATATGCAAATCCAAAGGGTCAAGACATAATACAACAAATAAAGATAGCCAAGTGGCAAGGATCATGAATAGAGAAAATGAAAAGTACTAAGTAACAATGCATGACAAGAGATGTAAACTAAGAAAGATAAAGTCAATATGCAATAAATCTACAATTAATGTCTTATTATTATTACTTGTCTTACTGTGATATCTAGCTATGTGACCCAGCGTCCCAGAGCACATAGATCCATATCCTAGTGAAACAAGGTTGTTATTGGAACACCGGTTGTATCGACGAACTATGTTTACAGTGGGTCCCGTGCATGCCCGGGACCACGGCCCAGTATTGTTCCGTTGCTTGAAGACGGAACCTGCCGCTAGGCTAACAGGAGGTCTTATGTATGCCCTTGTCATGACAGTAAACAGGAAAGGGAGGAAGCACTCCCCTCGGTCCCCTGGAGTACCGCAGGTAAGACCGGAAAATATAGTGCACAACCTAATGCCACTGTAAACACGAACACATATCGATATTCCGCATATTTCCCCCTGTCCCCATGTAAGTTGGTATTTTTTATATAAAGGTCGGGTATATCATGCTTGTGTTTGAGTGATAGCATGAAGGGGAGGTGATATTTCATATTTAACATGATATGGAATAGCAATATGTAACATGAGTCATGAAGCATAATAAAGCAAGATCCATCAGGTAACAAGTCATGCAGTACAGGTATGAAGTATAAACAAGACTAAAACATCATACATATACCAGGGGAGTATCAAAAATCAAAAAGAAAGGAGTCTGAAATCTGTCCAGAATTTGACCTGGCGGTCGACCTCCGGTCGACTGCCGGTCGACTGAGATTTCCAAAGGCGGTCGAGTGCCGGTCGACTGCCGGTCGACCGTACAAAGTGCGTGAGCTCCAGGTTTTGGCCGGTCGACTGTCGGTCGACTGGTCCACACCTAAATCCTAAGCCGGTCGAGTCAGCGGTCGACTGCCAGTCGACCGCCAGCTCAAAGTTGTGCACGTCGTGCACATCGGTAGAGTGATCGGTCGACTGCCGGTCGACCGATCCTCTGAAATCTGCTGCTGTTAAGGCAGAAAAATCAGATTTCACCTTGGTTGGTTCTATCAGTCTAAAATAGGATTTTTGTGGCACTAGAGGACCTGATCTACTACTACAAGTACACCAGAACAGGGTCTAGCTTTGGTGTGTGATATATTGACATGAGAGGTTGGATTTGAGCTTAGATGACCTAAAAATTGGATTTTATGTTAGTGTACATGGATCTCTACCCTAAGCATGGGAGTGTTAACTAGGTCTTGGTGAGTAAGAAACTCACTAGGATAGGTTGGATTTGAGTCTTGATCCAAGGTAGAGAAGATGGCTCCAATCCACACTTGATGTTGAAGCTAGGGTTGAAGAATTCCCCTTTGGTGTTGTCTTGGGAAGTGATGGTTGAATCTGAGCTCCCTTGATGAAGCCCTAGATGAAAACCCTTGAGATCTTGAGGTGGAAGTGAAGGGATTTGGGTGATTTTGGAGCTAGGGTTTGTTGAGGAAGGAGAAGGGAATTTTGAAGAAGATTTCTTCTCTTGGTGAAGAAATGAGAAAAAGGGCAATTTGCAAATGACAATGCATATATAGGTTTGTGATTTTTGTAAAGGGAGAGGAATTAAAGTGAAAGGGAAGGGTTTTCTTGCAAAAAGAAGGGTGAGGTGTCCCCTCCCATGCCACTTGGCCGGCCATGAGAAGGAGAGAGAGTTAGTGGGGTTAGGTGAAGTGTGTGAGTGGGAAATGAGGTGGAAATGAAGTGGAAAAGGAATTTTGCAAATTTTGGAAAAATGCCCGAATTTCAAGTATTTTGGAATGGTCTGAAAATTTTACCAAAAATCAAGAATAATATTTGAAGACCAATGGTGAAATTCGTTTGAAGAAATACTGTATAGATTTTTAGTTAAAAATCTTGGAATCAGTAATTTACCGACTCCGAAAGGATTTTCATAAATTTATAAAATTCTCAGAAAAAGAGTATAAGTAGGAAATATGATTCTAAGCAATAATGTCTAAAGGACTTTCTAGAAATTCTTAACAGTTTGGAAGATAAAAATTCGGAAATCGGCCAGCGGTACTGGCCGACACCGGTTTTCGAGAAATTCATTTTAATTCCAGAAAATTCCAGAAAATCACATAAAATCTAAAATATTGGAAAATGGTATTTGGAATTAAAATCGGTCAAATACGGATGGTAAGTCGGAAAATACGATCGAAAGACTGAATACGTAACTATGTACGTATTCCGGGAGAGGGGTATTACAATCTACCCACCTTACAAAAATTTCGTCCTCGAAATTTCATAAGGTGAAAGATAACAGGAAAGCAACGGATAGATAAGGATACAAGGAAAGATAACGGCAAGGAAGAGTAGAAGAAAAGAGTCTTACCCAATCAAGATGTGAAAAGTTGAGGATAACGCTCCCGGATAACGTCCTCACGCTCCCAAGTGGCCTCTCCTGGCGCATGCCTGTTCCATGACACCAATACCAATGGAATAGCTCTGTTCTTCAGTGTCTTGACACTCCTATCCAGAATGGCCAACGGCTGTTCTTGGTATGATAAATCCGTTGTAGCTCCAGCTCGGAATGATCCAGAATATGGCTGTCATCCCTGACATACTTCCTCAACTGAGACCGTGGAAGACATTATGCACCCCGTCCAAAGATGGCGGTAATGCCAATCTATAGGACACATCTCCCACACGATCCAGGATCTCGAATGGGCCAATATATCTCGGACTCAGCTTCCCACGTGTACCGAACCGGATCACTCCTCTGGTGGGTGATATCTTCAAGAACACATGATCACCGGTCTGAAACTCCAATGGCCTCCTCCGAGTGTCTGCCCAACTCTTCTGCCTACTCTGAGCAGCCCTGAGATGATTTCTGATAACCCTGACTTTCTCTGTAGTCTGCATCAGAATCTCTGGTCCCAAAAGACTCCTCTCACCGACTTCATCCCAACAAATCGTGATCGGCACTTCCTACCATACAATGCCTCAAAGGGTGCCATCTTAATACTTGCCTGGTAGCTGTTGTTATATGAAAACTCAGCCAAGTGAAGATGGTCTTCCCAAGATCCCCCAAAGTCAATCATGCAAGCCCTCAACATATCTTCAAGGATCTGGATAGTCCTCTCAGATTGTCCGTCTGTCTGAGGATGATAAGAAGTACTGAATTTCAGACGAGTTCCCAGACTTTCTTGGAGACTCTCCCAGAAATGAGATCTGAATCTGGTGTCTCTATCTGACACAATACTAACTGGAACTCCATGCAGACGAACCACCTCCTTCATATACTTATCTGCCAGAACCTCTGTCGACTGGCCTACCCTGAATGGTATGAAGTGAGCTGACTTGGTGAGGCGATCAACTATCACCCACACCGCATTATTACCCCTGGGACTCCGAGGCAATGCCGTCACGAAGTCCATGGTGATGTGCTCCCATTTCCACTCGGGTATCGGCAAAGGTTGAAGAAGTCCAGCTGATCTCTGATGCTCGATCTTTATCTGCTGGCAAACCAAGCACTTAGCAACAAACTGGGCTATCTCCCTCTTCATGGCATTCCACCAAAAGAGCTTCTTCAGATCCTGGTACATCTTGTTTCCTCCTGGATGTATAGAATAAGCTGAACTGTGAGCTTCCTCCAAAATCTTCTGTCTGACTTCTCCTGGGGAACACAAAGTCTATCTCCAAAATACAATGCACCATCTGGATGGATCAGATATCAGTCCTCAAACCAGCCTCCACCTGAGCTCTGAATGTCTGCAATCTGGGGTCCTCTTTCTGAGCTCTCTTGATCTCCTCTATCAATGATGACTGGATCTGTAAAGTCATAAGCTGCCCTGCCTTATCACCTCCTTGCACCAACATCAAATCCAATCTGATGAATTCCTGAATCAACTCCCTCTGCTGCGTGAGGTGGACTAGCACTCTGTTCTCTGGCATCCTGCTCAGTGCATCCGGTACGGTATTGACTTTGCCTGGATGATACTGCAAGTCAATATCGTAGTCCGCCATAAGCTCCAACCACCTCCTCTGCCTCATATTTAACTCCTTCTGTGAGAAAATATACTTGAGGCTCTTGTGGTCTGTGTATATCAACACTTTGTCTCCCAGAAGGTAGTGTCTCCAGATCTTCAAAGCAATATCACAGCTGCCAACTCCAAGTCATGAGTTGGGTAATTCCTCTCATGAGGCTTCAACTGCCTAGATGCATATGCTATAACATGATCATGTTGCATAAGCACACACCCCAGGCCTTTACCGATGCATCACAGAAAATGACCATCCCTCCTCTTCCTGAAGGAGTCCTCAAGATTGGGGCTGTGATAAGCCTCTGCTTCAACTGCTCAAATGCGCATCACAATCTCCTGTCCATATGTATCTCTCCCCTTTTCTGGTGAGTCTGGTCAACGGAGCTGCAAGTCTAGAGAAATCCTGGACAAAGCGCCTGTAATATCCGGCTAGTCCAAGAAAGCTCTTTATCTCGGTCACCGTCTTCGGAACTGGCCAATTCTGCACTGCCTGGACTTTACCAGGATCAACTGAAATTCCTTCTGCTGAAACTATGTGTCCAAGGAAAGCTATGCTGTCCAACCAGAATTCACACACTGCTCCTTTTGGCATGAAGCTGCTCCTGCTGAAGAGTCTGCAACACAATTCTCAAGTGCTCTGCATGCTCCCTATAACTCTTAGAATAGATCAGGATGTCATCTATAAATACAACTACAAACTGATCCAGGTAAGGGAGAACACTCGGTTCATCAAATCCATGAAGACTGCAGGGGCATTTGTGACTCCGAAAGGCATAACCAGAAACTCATAGTGGCCATATCGGGTCCTGAATGCCGTCTTCGAACATCCTCCTTCTTCACCCTCAGCTGATGGTAACCCGACTGCAAATCTAACTTAGAAAATACACGGGCTCCATGGAGCTGATCAATAAATCATCAATCCGGGGCAAGGGATCTTGTTCTTGATGGTGACCTTGTTCAACTCCCTATAATCAATACAAAGCCTCTTACCACCATCCTTCTTACTCGCCAAGAGTACTGGAGCTCCCCATGGTGAAGTGCTCCGCCGAATCAATCTCTTGTCCGAATACTCCTGCAGCTGCTTTCTTCAGGATCTCCAACTCCGTCGGTGCCATCCTGTACGGAGCCTTGGATATAGGAGCTGTCCCTGGAACTGTATCAATGGAACTCCACTATCCTCTCTCGGTGGAAGCCCTGAAATCTCAGCAAAGACTTCTGGAAATTCATCCCACACTGGCACTCCCTTCAGAACCTCCGAAGTGTCATCTGAATCTTCCTCTTAGCAGGCTTCACCCCTCCGCTAAACTGGAACTCCGGCTGATGAGGGATCCTGAGTTGATCCTCCTCCCTCTACAGTCGATCACAGCATAGTACTGACTAAGCCAAGACATGCCTAAGATTACGTCGTACCCTTTGGTGTCTAGTACGAGCATATCTATGGCCAAGATCTTCCCACAAAGTTCCACTGGACAGTCAGCACAAGCTCTAGAAGATATAACTACCCCATTCCCGTACTTATCTCCCATTTGCGGTCTAAAGCCTTAACAGGTATAGAATGAACAGCCACAAAATGGTCGGAGATATAACAGTGGGATGCACCTGAATCGAAGAGAGCGAGAACGGGTATAGAATGAACTCTGATGTTACCTGTAATCACCTCCTCTGAAGCCTCAGCCTCCTCTGCTGTCAGGTTTGTAGGCCTGACCTCTGCCACGCCCCGCTGCTGTTCTGGCTCCTCTCTGCACTGGGCGAGCAACATGCGGTGGAGGAAGGGGAAGGGCTCTCCTCATCACTGGTCCCTGATGCCTCTGCCCACTGGCCCTGGTAGTACCCTCTGCACATTCTGCCCCTGAGGTGCCGGCAAGGTTTGATTAGCAAACCCCATTCTCCTGTGAGGACAGGTCTCTACGGCATGGTCTCGTGCTCCACACACCAAACACAATCCATTTGCCCTCCGGCAATCCTGCTGAGAGTGTCCTGGTTTCTGGCAGAAATTGCAGATAAGACCTGGTCGAGCCACCTGGTAAGGAACTGCCCTGAATGGTTGCCTGGCCTGGACCTTCGCTGCTCTGGATGGTCCTCCTCTGCCCACCGGCACAAACGGCCTCTTCATGGCCTGGTTCTCTTGCTTCTTCTGAAACCCACGCTCCACCTCTCGAGCGATGGTGAGAAACCTCAGCATAGGTCTTCAGCTGCTGGGGCATCAGAAACATCTGGATCTCCATCTGTAAACCCTGCTGAAACCTGCTTGCCCTCTTCTCTTCATCTGACACCATGTAAGGGCAAGCGACTCAGCCTGAGGAATTCTGCAGCATACCCATCCACGGATCTATCCCCCTGTTGAAGCCTGATGAACTGCTCCTCCATGTCCTTCTGAGCAGTGGCGGGAAAGAACCTGCTATAAAAGCTCTTGGAGAACGTATCCCAAGAGATAGGTTCCTTCAAGCGAGCCTCCTCTGCAAGCCACCAAGTCCTGGCTATGTCCTTCAGCTGGATCTTTGCAACCTCCACTTGGTTCTCCTTAGGCACCCTGGCGGCGTTCAGCAGATCGGTGGTGTCTGTTAACCACTGTTCAGCCTCCATGGTCTCTCGACTCCCGTGAATACGGCCGGTTGCAGCCGCCGAAAGTCTGACACGTTCCCAGGCCTTTGCTCCTTCGGAGCTGCCAACTCCTGCCTGAGGAGCTCAGTCTGCTGCTGCTGATTCTCCATCTGCTGTTGCTGGTTTCCCAGCATAGTCTGAATGATCCTCAGGACATCAGCACCCTCTCCTCCTACGGGTCCATTCGGTACTTGCCCGATGTTGTTGCGACCCGAACGTCTCTCCATACCGAAAGGGATAAGATCTGGAATTGGAAACAAAGGGAAGGAGTTTAGGATACGAGGAGAGAATCAAGGACGAAGTCAAGAAGGACTATATAACTTTGTACATTGTAGTTGGCATTAGCAAATCACTAGAATTTGCTACTTGGTTGTACTTTTAGGTTTGAGAGCCTAGGCTCTGATACCAACCTGTAACGCCCCGATCCCAAAGACGGGACGTTACTGCAACGCATATACGTAGGCCAGATGGTGCCCCCCCGTATATACGCTAAGCATAAGTACAACAAGTATCAGAGTACAACACACACAGCGTGGTATAATCATGTGCCAACTTACAAATATAAATACAAAGTTGCACAAGTTATGATAAGCAAAATCACTTTACAAGTGTCCTTTATCACAACCCAAGTCCAAAGGAACGATATACAATCAAAAATACAAAAGTGCTCACGTAAGGATGGAGATCCGTGAACCAAAAAGAAGTGTCGGGCAGGGTAGATCTAGAGCTGGTCAGCCTGCTCTCCTAGGTAAGCCAAGTCCTCTGTGGAAGGCTCCACTTCGTTCCAAGCCTCAGAATCTGATATGCAAATCCAAAGGGTCAAGACATAATACAACAAATAAAGATAGCCAAGTGGTAAGGATCATGAATAGAGAAAATGAAATAGTACTAAGTAACAATGCATGACAAGAGATGTAAACTAAGAAAATAAAGTCAATATGCAATAAATCTACAATTAATGTCTTATTATTATTACTTGTCTTACTGTGATATCTAGCTATGTGACCCAGCGTCCCAGAGCACATAGATCCATATCCTAGTGAAACAAGGTTGTTATTGGAAACAGCGGTTGTATCGACGAACTATGTTTACAGTGGTCCCCCGTGCATGCCCGGGACCACGGCCCAGTATTGTTCCGTTGCTTGAAGACGGAACCTGCCGCTAGGCTAACAGGAGGGTCTTATGTATGCCCTTGTCATGACAGTAAACAGGAAAGGGAGGAAGCACTCCCCTCGGTCCCCTGGAGTACCGCAGGTAAGACCGGAAAATATAGTGCACAACCTAATGCCACTGTAAACACGAACACATATCGATATTCCGCATATTTCCCCATGTCCCCATGTAAGTTGGTATTTTTATATAAAGGTCGGGTATATCATGCTTGGTGTTTGAGTGATAGCATGAAGGGGAGGTGATATTTCATATTTAACATGATATGGAATAGCAATATGTAACATGAGTCATGAAGCATAATAAAGCAAGATCCATCAGGTAACAAGTCATGCAGTACAGGTATGAAGTATAAACAAGACTAAAACATCATACATATACCAGGGGAGTATCAAAAATCAAAAAAGAAAGGAGTCTGAAATCTGTCCCAGAATTTGACCTGGCGGTCGACCTCCGGTCGACTGCCGTCGACTGAGATTTCCAAAGGCGGTCGAGTGCCGGTCGACTGCCGGTCGACCGTACAAAGTGCGTGAGCTCCAGGTTTTGGCCGGTCGACTGTCGGTCGACTGGTCCACACCTAAATCCTAAGCCGGTCGAGTCAGCGGTCGACTGCCAGTCGACCGCCAGCTCAAAGTTTGCACGTCGTGCACATCGTAGAGTGATCGGTCGAACGACTGCCGGTCGACCGATCCTCTGAAATCTGCTGCTGCTGTTAAGGCAGAAAAATCAGATTTCACCTTGGTTGGTTCTATCAGTCTAAAAATAGGATTTTTGTGGCACTAGAGGACCTGATCTACTACTACAAGTACACCAGAACAGGTCTAGCTTTGTGTGTGATATATTGACATGAGAGGTTGGATTTGAGCTTAGATGACCTAAAAATTGGATTTTTATGTTATAGGTGTACATGGATCTCTACCCTAAGCATGTGGAGTGTTAACTAGGTCTTGGTGAGTAAGAAACTCACTAGGATAGGTTGGATTTGAGTCTTGATCCAGGTAGAGAAGATGGCTCCATCCACACTTGATGTTGAAGCTAGGGTTGAGAATTCCCCTTTGGTGTTGTCTTGGGAAGTGATGGTTGAATCTGAGCTCCCTTGATGAAGCCCTAGATGAAAACCCTTGAGATCTTGAGGTGGAAGTGAAGGGATTTGGGTGATTTTGGAGCTAGGTTTTGTTGAGGAAGGAGAAGGATTTTGAAGAAGATTTCTTCTCTTGGTGAAGAAATGAGAAAAAGGGCAATTTGCCAATGACAATGCATATATAGGTTTGTGATTTTTGTAAAGGGAGAGGAATTAAAGTGAAAGGGAAGGGTTTTCTTGCAAAAAGAAGGGGTGAGGTGTCCCCTCCCATGCCACTTGGCCGGCCATGAGAAGGAGAGAGAGTTAGTGGGGTTAGGTGAGTGTGTGAGTGGGAAATGAGGTGGAAATGAAGTGGAAAAGGAATTTTGCAAATTTTGAAAAATGCCCGAATTTCAAGTATTTTGGAATGGTCTGAAAATTTTACCAAAAATCAAGAATAATATTTGAGAGACCAATGGTGAAATTCGTTTGAAGAAATACTGTATAGATTTTTAGTTAAAAATCTTGGAATCAGTAATTTACCGACGACTCCGAAAGGATTTTCATAAATTTATAAAATTCTCAGAAAAGAGTATAAGTAGGAAATATGATTCTAAGTAATAATGTCTAAAGGACTTTCTAGAAATTCTTAACAGTTTGGAAGATAAAAATTCGGAAATCGGCCAGCGGTACTGGCCGACACCGGTTTCGGAGAATTCATTTTAATTCCAGAAAATTCCAGAAATCACATAAATCTAAATATTGGAAAATGGTATTTGGAATTAAAATCGGTCAAATACGGATGGTAAGTCGGAAAATACGATCGAAAGACTGAATACGTAACTATGTACGTATTCCGGGAGAGGGGTATTACAGGGAAGGTAAATCCTCATTGACTCTATGAAGAGTGAAAATTATTTTGAAAATTATGGTTATAAGATTGGGGGTATGGGTCATATTGAGTCGGATAAAACCCAATCCAGCCTATTTGATTGGTTCATGTTATAAAAAGCCGGGTTGGAGTTCTCCGAGTCAAATGAGGTCGGTGCGAAATATGAATTCATATTAGGATTGAAAGAATTGTTGCTGTTGAATTCTATATTACAAAAATACAAACAAAAAAGAAAAAGCAACCAACGAACAAGAAAGAAATAAAAAATTCAAATCACGCCTACACTAAGGTTGACCTAGACCTAGACGACTCCTAACTGGAAAATTACCCGGGGGAGGTTGTTGTATGAATCCGATCACAAGTTAATCGGTCAGGTAGGGGCAAAATACGGTGGGAGGTATCCGTGCGTAAGCAACGAGCCTTAATTACGCCAAACCATGGTATCTTCGAGGTGTAACCTCTTAATCCCCAACTTTAGACATCGATTTCACAAGAGTCAGATTCAAAACAAGTTCCGCCCTCGGTCAATCTCTTAATGAGTCTGAGATGTCCCTAGGGACCAACGTCTATCAATTTTTATTAGGACTTGGGTTGTGTGAGTGGGGAGGTGATTTTTGGGCTAAGAAAGAGTGATAAATCCCCACCTTATCTTGTATAGGGTTATGTCCTTAAGTCCAATTCGTGCAAGTGTGCAATATAGATAAGAATAACACAAAAAGCGAGTAAATCACCCACATGTTTGTCCTATGCTATATGTAATGCCATATATATACCTCAGTCCAGATCACAACAACAGAACAAAATACAGTATATTATAATTGAATTAACACGTGCCTAAATACAAATGTCTAAACCGTTTTAAAGCGTCCAAATACCGTATTTTAGTTCTTTAATCATTACAGTGTTCAGGCAATCAAAGCAGAAAAATAGATAGCAGAATCACAGATATATGCAATTTAGGAGCAGTCTGCAAATATAAGGCCAAGATCTCAAAATGTGTCGCGTTTACGTGGCGTTTAATGAGTTTCCATGGTAAATGTTTAAGCAACAGCTCCTTACTTTCTTGAGTATGGAGATGCAAGCAACCTTAGCTTCTACAATATTCAGTTTCTACAATTATTACCCTGCACACCAAAACAGAGAAAAAAATGTTAACAAAAATGTGAGTTTAAACCATTCCCATCCCTGGCAACGGCGCCAAAATTTGATCGATGTGGAACCAGCACTTGAAAACGTGCGTTTTATGAAATCAATGAAATTATGTGTGTGCTAATATTCCCTCG
The DNA here is from genome assembly GCA_038442645.1 of Agave tequilana. NCBI lineage: Eukaryota > Viridiplantae > Streptophyta > Magnoliopsida > Asparagales > Asparagaceae > Agave > Agave tequilana. The sequence goes on along the minus strand of JAVJIF010008913.1, from coordinate 136,295 downwards.
ATACTTTCGTTATAGTATTGACTCAATGGGTCAAATCCACAGGGACGGGAGCGATAGAAGCATTAACAGTTTATGTTCACGTCAGTTGTTACAAGTTCTTCTTTGTTAAAGAATAAGAAAAAGAAAAGGAAAAAGAAAATAAATCCAGAAGTGATAGGTGAAGAAGGTGATGAAACAGCAATATGAAAATAAAAGAGAAATGATTTTGAAATAAAAGAAGATGAAACAAGGATGAACTAAGAAGTTGGTGAAAACAATGAAGAAAATGATAAAAGGGTTTGAATTTAATTTTTAAAATAAGATAAAAGAAAACTCATGGCTACTAACTACTAATTGCTCCACTAACCATACTAACCTCTTAGTGATAGCTGCCTCACATGGATCCTTGGTCATCACTAATTCTTGGCTTCAAGAGACGATACAAAGCATGGCACATAAGATTGTTCGTCAACATCCAAACCACACATCCATACAACACAACAGTTGCAAGTTACTATTAGATCATCAAACCGGTTAGAGGTGAGCATGAAAAAAAGTTAGCATTGTAAGTTAGGAAGTTAGTGGTTAGATGTTAGAATGTTAGAATGTTAGAATCTATCATCATGAGTCATCAATGGCTCTTGCAAGAGTAAGGCCTTGTAGAGACTACTAGATTCATATGGATAATCTAGTAAGAGGTTAGATGATTAGTGGTTAGTAGTTAGACTGTCTGAGAAGAAAAACTAACTAAGCATCATGTAGAAGATGTAGAAGATTACAATGAAGAAGAAAGGAGACACATTTATATAATTGTCACCATCTATTATATCAATATCTCCCTATGTCTCTCTGAATCATCACAGCCCTACTACAAGATCTAAAATAAAATAAAATACAAAAAAAGAAAAAGGAAAAAAAAGAAAGAATACCTACACTATACTACACTAAAAGAGAGAAACCTAGCCTCCTCGCTGATCTTCTTCATCTCAGGTCCATAAATGCAGTATTTATAGGCATAGGAAGGATCTGGAAGGCGAGATGAAGCTACATGTCAAAAATCGACTCGTGGGCCCACAAAAATGCCGCGTTTCCATGGCATTTTCACGGCAAAATTAGGTTCAATTGCCCTGAATTTTGGTCACATTGTTCATCTGGCTTCTTGCACCTTCTGTATGTATCTGATTTTGCAATATTTGGACGTATATTTCTCCAGGTACGTCTTTAAATACGAGATCCAATGCATCTTCAAGAAGTTCTCTAGCTTGGCCTCCAAGAAATCCGGACTAATTACCTAAAATGGGTATAATTAAGCTCTTATTACCCCTATGCCCTTGAACTTTTGATTATCTGCAAAATAGACCAAAACACAGGTGAGAAGTGTTATTTTTATCATAAATCAGTAGGGAAATGCGATATAAAAGTGCAATTTTGTAGACTAATACCCCCTTGATCAGCTCTTGATATTCTTTTTGCTGCTCGAGAGCCACTGTTATACTATTTACTCTTGTAACTCTTTTGTAATTCATGTATTTGTATCTCCCGGTGATGTAATATTCATGTAATACTGGATCACGCTCCATGATAATAGTGTATTTGTACTTTTAATTGGAATGATATCACCACTGTGCTTCCGCACTCTGATTCCTGTCTGTACTGATACTTAGTGTACATATGTGAGGGAGTTTTTGCCCTGTATATGTACGTCGCAATAGCATCCCCGTACCCGTGGATCAGGGCGTTACAGAAAATCAGTGACTTTTCAAAGTAATATAGCTTGGAAACAGAAAAATTATCGATGATGTGCATCAAATACTGCTACACCTTCTTCCCACATTATCTTTAATTATTTAATAAGAGGTGCCAAATAAATATTTATATATCATTTTCAGCTGTTTAGGACCCGATATTTGCAATGACAACATTAGAAACTTGTGTTTCATGCACAACCAGGGAGGAAGATTATAGATAGTTAAAATAATTGGTCATGTGCTGTATGTGTTGCTCATGTTACTGTGTGAGTTCATTTCATCAGTTAAAAAGACCTAACCAGAGATTCCTTGCATCACCTCCAAAATTAAGATACTTCGACTGAACCATTTGCCATTGTGTAGAATAAGCCAGATGCTGAAGCATATTATCACTAATCCTCCCGTCTGAATGGACATCAAACTCTTCGCATTTTTTACGTTCTTAAACATGTGTTTAAATTAAATATTACAGGAAATACTGTAAAACCTTGGCTGAAATTTTATTCTTATTTTTTGTACCAATCTGCATCACAAACCGAACAACTCTCCAAACTTTCATAATCTTTTTGATACAAAATACAATCATTAGGGCAAGCGTGTACCCTCTCGTAATTCATACACATGGAGCACATGATCTTATTGGCATCATATGTACGATCCAAAAGTTCATTATCCTCAGGAAGCATATTTTTCAAGAGTTTGAGTAAAACTGTAAAACTCTTATCACTTTACTCATTTTTTGCTTTCAAATTTTACAATCACAATACTGCAGATAATTTAGTGAATGTAGCACAACCATCTTATAAATGTTTTTTATGAATCATTTTCAAGATCTCGAATAAGGTGGGTGATCCGTAAAGTTTTCTTCTACATCACAGATTATGTCTTCTAATTAATCACCCTCACTAGAATCAACTTATATTCTTTTATCACATTTTTTTATCATTTGAAATAATCGGTATATCTCCTCTTGCACTCTCGCCATGCCATATCCATCTTGTTTAACTTAAATCAATCCCATTAATGATTAAATAATCTCTTAATACTTCAACTGTAATTTTATCAAGACAACCACATCTTACGCACAGAAACTTAATACGATTAAGATTGTCGGCATGCTCAACAGCAAACTTAATAAGCTCCCCTATATCATTATCATATTCAAAACATAACCTATTGCAAATATCCATTTCTGATCCATATTTATCTAGTGTAGACATCATAAACAAAAATTGAATTAACGATACATACATAACACGTAAAGAGTTCAAATTGTTAGTCTAATCATAGATATTCTTCTTGATTTTTGTAGCATTAAATATGAGAACAATGATTACTCGACACCATCAAAAAGTTTTATAAGAAACAAGTTTGCAGTAATATCAAAAAAGAACATAACATTTCATTACAAGATTTAAAACCTATTCATATAATATTTAAATTCTAACAACTAATTTAAAAACTCTAATAGTACTGATCTTAATAAACTAACAAGTCTAAAATTACCCCCCACTACCATTATATAGCTAGCACAAAAAACCCAACGCATTAATAAATATACAATTAAAATATTTAGCATTAAATCATGAGAATAACACACAATATTATCACTAATTTCACAAATTACAATCATTATCAGAGCATACCAATTCTAAAAAGTATTAATTTTTAAGCTAATAAGCATAAAATTGTTCATACTACCATTCTATAGCTAGCAAGGGCAGAGCAAACAATAAAGAGGAGTGATTAGAGAGTGTTATAATAAAATGTTTTACAAGATTTACACAAGTTTTATAAAAAGTTTTCAAGCCTCTCATTCTAAATCTTTTGTGAGAAAGTTTTCTTTCTTGATTTTTCTATTCCAATTTTTAGCTTTGTCTCAACCTCACATGAACCTTCAATTCTCATATATTCTATAAGTTAGGGTGTAAGAGAGTTGTTGTTTATGATCAGAAGTCTTGATCACTAGTTCTAAATTTTTTTATTGAGTTATTAGAGGTCGCGGCCTCGATCGAGCTTGTGAGGTCGAGTATTGAAGTTCTTGCGGGAACAAGTAAGGGAGCTTGTAGGTGTTGCGGCAGTGAGTAATCTTGCGAGATCAAGTTCAATTGTAATCGAGAGTGATTATAATAGAATCTTTCATTGTGGTGACGGCGGGAGCGTAGAGCAAGTGGCTCGAACCTCAATAACAATCCTCTGTCTATGTGATTGTTTGCGTTTGATCTCTCTAACTCTTACTCCTTTATTTTATAGTATAAGTATATTTGTTTTTTTTATTATTCTCGCAAGATTATTAGTTTGAACTCTCTATACATCAAGAAAGCAAATACGCACCTCAACTCTTACTTAAGAGAAATCGCGAGGAGAAGTTCAAAGCCCTTCACGAGGTGTACGGCTTCATTTCTTGGTTATGGGATTGGTTTATTTATGTGTTCATATCTATTTGTATAGAATTATTATTGATAATTATTTAATTTTTGCATAGATTAGCATATCATATATCCCCCTCTAGGTGATTTCACTTTGAAGATGTAAGAATTTGTAGCACAAAAATAATTTCACCTAAAAATATGTTTTCTTGATTTTTCAAATCTTTTTCAAAACTAAAAGTTGGATTTTTTAAACTTTGAAATCTTGAAAATCTTCTTGTGAAACTCTCTACAATGGGTCCTATTTATATGGAATAGGATGAGATCATTAGAGACAATTCCCAATCATTAAGAACATGTTTAAACTCAAATAAAGTAAGATATAATCGTTTGGGAATAAAAAAAGCAAAATTCAATGCATAGCCGTTGAGGCAAACTACTACTGCTTTGGCTGTAGTGCGGTCGACCAAAACTGCTAGTTCTAGATGTTGGAGCCAGCGATCAATCGTCCAGAGTAGACTATTTTGCTCTGCACAACTGGTGGTCGACTGGTCAGTTGATTGTCAGCCCAGCTGCCCAACGGTCAATCGCATGCACAAGCCAATGCTTGTGTGCACGTCGGTCGATCGTCTGATCAATCGTGTACACAAGCCAGTGGCTTGTCACACCAACCGACTTACCGCCCAGTCGACCAGCCTAGGCCAAAAACATTTTTTTTAAAATTTTTAAATTTTTTAAAATCAAACTAATTTTTTATAAAATCTTCTACAAACTTAAGTTCTTGTAAATAAATTTGAGCACAAATATGTGGGATTAAAAAATCGACACATATAATAGACATGTGAAGTTCTTTTTGGATATTAGATACTATTTTCAAATAAAAACTATTATTAAAATTATTTTTCTAAAAACTAAATTTAAATTGAAAAATAGGTTTTCCAAAACTTGTATAAATAAAAAAATAAGTTTCTCAAACTCATTTGAAGTACTAATATGTATGGATAAAATACAATGCACATATAAAACAATATGAACTTATTTTTTTAGAATTTCTTTTCAAAAAACCAATCTACAAACTAGTTAAAATGAAATGGGTTAAACCAAAAGTTTTGTTCTTGAAAACCAATATCAAACTTTTTTGTGTGTGTAACCTTGAGCAATCAAGTCTAATCTAAAATTTACAAAAAATCTAAACATCTTTACAAAGTAGAGTTTTCTTTTTGAAATCATCTTCTTCATCTTGACTCGTTTAAATTTGATTCTTTCTAGGTAGACTCCTTCTTGCGTACTTAATATAATCTTTATGCTTTAGCTCTTAAATCAACACATGTTAGCTTCAAACTTGAATTTGAGTCTTTTGAAGAAGTTAGACACCGAACTAAGATCTTAATTAATATCTGAAACTTAAATAATATAAAATCATTAGTATCGTAACTTCATAAGTTAATCATCATCAAAAATAGAGTGATGGATCTTTGGGCCAACAAAACATATATTTCACGGTAGTTAGTAAGATAACCGCCATGAAAGATCTGTTGGCCCAGAGGCCTTCCACTGTAGTTTTGATGATGATTATTACTCATGAAGTTATGTTTACTAATCTTGTGATGTTTAGTTTCAGATCCTTAACCAAAATATTAGTAGGTGATTAGCTTCAACAAAGGAGTTTTGAAGCCTTTCACATGGTGATTCAAGAGCCCGAGCGTCAAAGATCATATATAGCACTCGTTGGAGTCAAGCTCGGTGGATCACGGTTTGGATCGAGTCGACTTGAAGACGGAGTTCGTCAGACTACGGTACTTAGTTTATGTTTTAGATCCATGTGAAAAGATTAGATATGTGGTATGCTCAAGTTCACAACACACACGTTTCATGTTTTGGTTTTCGGTTTTGATTTAACCGATCTTGATTTTCATGAATAGATAGTATCAAAACAAGTTTACATTATTTAATGTATATTAGATATATTCTATATACATCTATGCTTCAACTATTTAAACAAACATATTTTGATATGCCTATTTCATGAGTTTGGAGTTTTAGTATTTTAACAAAACATATTTTCAGATTTAAAGTCAAAAACAATGATATATATATCTTTCATGTATATTGGAGTATATCCATATACTACATGCCTAAAAGTTGTTTTAATATCATGTTTTTGTATTTGGATGGGTTTTGGACAAAACAAATTTTCAATACAAAAATCCAAGTTTTGAAAAATACGGATTTTGGTTTTCGGCAAAATTTCATAACACAAAGAGTTCAAAATGTTTGTAACTTGGTTTGATTTTTACTCAAACAAGTTTGTATATCAATGATAATACAAGAACTTATTTTTGTGAAATTTTAGAAATTTTATGGGATTTATTTGACAAATAAAAATCAAGTTTTCAATCCCTAAATTAATCTGGTCTGGCTTCTGCCGGTCGACCGGATCGGTCGACGCGCTTGAAGTCGGTCGACCGACGTGCACAGACGTGCACGCCAGCTCTGGCTGGAGGGCCGGTCGACCGCCAGAGAGCTTCTGCTTTCTGGAAGCCCCGATCGACCGAGTCAGTCGACCGGGTCGGTCGACCGGCAGAGAGCTCTGCTCTCTGTTCCAGGCTGCGGTCGACCGGCCCGGTCGACCGAGGCTCCAACGGTCGGATTTTTGACCGTTGGCGGTCGACCGAGGGGCCGGTTGACTGACAGCCGTCTGGGCTGAAAAATTGCCCCAACGGCTAGTTTCTTTTGGGGGTTATTTATACCCCATTAGAGGCCAGTTTTTGGTAAGATTTTTAGAGTGAAAAATTCCAGATCTTTTCTAGTGTTTTAAGCAAAAAGTTTTGAGTTCAAAATTCCTATTCTCTATTTTGTTTTAAAGTGTTTTTATTTCAAAGAAAATAGTCTTTTGGGACTTGGTTTTTGGTCTAAAAATTCTATATCTATTTGGTGTTTTTCCCAAGTGATTTTCTTTGATCAAAATACTTTGTTTTCCACACTTGAGTCATATCTACTATCCTATCTATTTAGGATCTTTATTTTGTGGGAAAAGATATTGTTTGTGGTTGAGATAGACCACCAAGTTGTAATCCTCCTTATTTGTGGTATCCCTCTTGTGTAGAGGTTGATTTTGGAGTGGTGGTTGGCTCCCTCTCTCTAGTGAGAGGTGGAGATTGTGTTTGGCTCCCTCTAGTGAGAGGTGGAGATTGGTTGTGTATCCCTCTTTTTGAAGAGGTGGATTGTGGTTGTTTGGCTAAGTGCCTACCCCTCTTGCGTGAGGTAGTGTTTGTGTTGCCTCTGTGAGAGGTTGTATTGGTTGAGAGAGGAGTTGCGTACTCCTGGTTGTAGTTGCCCCAAATCCTCGGTGGAGGTTCCCTGTGTGGGAGTCCTGTGTGGACAAAGTTAGTGGATTGGAAATCCTTCTGGGTGAAGGCGGGGACGTAGAGCTGGTGCTCGAACCTCGAAACAAATCTCGTTGTTTGCGTTTGATCCATTGACTCTTAACTCTCTCTCTTTACTTTTGTGCCTTGCATCATTTCATATTGCTCATTCATATTATATGCTTGGCTTGTTTGTGTGTGCCTCACTTGTGCTTAACCACGAGAGCTTCATATAGCGCCTCAACTCTTATTCAGAGGAATCAAGAGGAGTTAGTCCAGAGCCCTTCACCGGGAATTCGGCTACAGTCGTTGGTTGCATTAAGTGTAGTTGCAATTAAGTTTTAATTTCCGTATTTAGTTCATTAAATTAACCGTACACCTATTCAACCCCCCCCCCCCTCTAGGTGTACCTTCAAGATCAAAAGGCAATATTATGTAATTTTAATCAAATTTCAAAATTGCCACCAACTTTGAGATTTTACGACGGTTCTTAAATAAAACCGCCATGAAAGATCAAAACGCACTTCTGCATCTTTTCATCAAATTTCAAATTTGCCACCACATTTTGATCTTTTACGCAGTTTTTCATAGAACCATCATGAAAGATCAAAACGCAATTTCATCAAATTTTAAAATTGTCATCGCCTTTTGCTCTATATCAGTTGCGGCTCAAACTATCGTGAAATGGGCGACATGAAAGCCCATTTTCTGTTGTAGTGTAATTAATAGTTAATACCATTGAAAGTAAATAGTTAAATGTATTAAATAATAATTATTGATACTATTAGTTTATATTATTTTTATTGCTAATTGTTACTAATAATTATTACTTTAAGTAACAGTTAACTAACATTAACTAAAATAATTAAATAAATAAAATGTCACATCATCAAATGTTCTAGAAAATGTCCTAATTTTCACTTCTATGTTTCCAATCAATTGTCCACCTATTGTCCCTCAATGTTCCACTAAAAATGTTCCCGTCTTTTCCCTTTCTTCTACTTTTTTATCTATTCTTGTTTTCAGTTTAATCTTGTGTTATTTGGGGAAATAAAGGAAAACTATGCATATGTGGAAAATGATGGTGAAAATAAAAAAATTCAATGAGAGAAATTCTAATCATAAATAAAAATAAGTTATTTAGGTATTTAGAAATTTATCCCCCAAATATTTAATTTTAAAAAATTTAATTAAATACAAAAAAAATCATAATCCCAATTTAAAACTACTCCAGAGCCTAGAATTAGAGCTTGTTTGTTTGGGGAAAAAAATGGGTAGAAAAAATATCAATTTCTCTGAATTTATGGGTTCTACTCCTTTCTCCCAGCTGAGTGCATTTGTTTGATAGAAAATCAGCCCAGCTAATTTTTTCTCTCTGTGCTGTGACAGTTTTCCTCTCCAAATAGAAAGAAAAATGCATAGAAAACTGACAACCGCAGACTAGCCCACTTTTCTTGAGGATTTCTTATATTGTCAATTTTCTAATTTCTAATTTTTATTTCAAACAGGCCCTTGTTGCACAAAAAAAAAAGATATGTCCTTGATGCGCGAGACAATGTTCTTGATACAAAGAGCTCAACTGTACCCTAGAAAACAAATTGGCAAGTGAAATATTCTAGAAAACAAAATCCTCTCCCTAATATGATCCTAATTAAGATGTGAATTTGCTCTTGGAAGAGTCGGTGAATCTCATCCGCGGTTGAGTTATTTCAAAAAAAAAAAAAAAAAAATTTAAATATCTGTTGGATGAGAGACACGGCCACTCACTGGCTCTGAAATGACACCTCGGCGAACATGATAACGTGGGTTGTGTTCCCGATCCAATCTCAGGCCCGGAAAAATGCACACACTAATACGAATAAAATTAGTTGTAATAAAATAATAATAATAATCTGAGGAGTAGTTTAATCTTCTCGTGCACATCCTAAGATCCCCGGTCTCGTGACTCGCACTGTTTCGCTCACGCACCCTGCAGGCTCTCCACCACCGTCCCAGCTCATCCATCCTGCCCCATTTCTTTTTACTTTTCGAAACTCCAGGAATCCAATGTAGACTTGAAACCAATAAAATAACCCAAAACGACACCAACGACGCGCAAACCCTGACACCACCCCCCACGCTCTCCATTGCAGCTGCCCCTCCCCTCCCCAGATCATAAAATCGATGGCATTCGTTAATTAACATTTATTCATAAAAACAAACTAGAATAATCAATTCAAAAAAAATGTTAACCCCAAAAAAAAAAAAAAAAAATATTTATCTCACAACGCGGCGGCAGCACAGCCTCGGCGAGAGAATCCGAGTCTGGACCGGTCCCGGTCGAAGACGAAGAGGAAGCCCTGCTGCATCAGGTTACCGATGACGCCGAACCCCGAGTTCGTCGAGCTGCCCGCGGCCTGCAGTGCGAGGCAGCTGATCCCTTGTGCCGCGGCCACGAAGTAGTTCCTCGGTGGCGGCGATAGCTGGGCTCCGCCTCGCAAGTGCAAGCTCAGCCGTGGCAGCCGAGTTCGTTTGGTGGCCGTGGAGTTGATGCATAGATCGAATCCGGCCGGGCCCGCGACCAACGCGGCCCTCGGCAGGGCTCTTCGCATGGCGTTGACGACTTGTTTGTAGGCCGGTGCGGGGAAGAAGCTCAGTGTGGTGCCGGAATCGATGACCATGCCGCCGTTGCCCGTCGTGGGATCGACGGCCCAGACCCATGGATGGATTCGGAGAGCAATGCCGTTGACGCTGGCGCCCGAGACGGAGACATAGTAGAATGTTGGCGACAGAGGATTCGATTCTAGGGGAGTGAAGCTGAGGCGGCCAGTGAAATTGTTGCCGCCGCCAATTTGTAAATAGCTCGTCGGAGGAGGTGAGAGGGTGTAGTCCATGAGGCAGTAGGAGAAGGTGTTCCCGAATCTTCTTCCGATTTGTGAGGTGAAAGAGATGGGTCCTCGCCCCAGGCCCATCACTCCATGGGCACCGTCAAAGCTGGGGCCGCCGGAGACGGTGAACCCGCAGCCGAAGCGGAGGCCGCGCAGGTGGACCGCGGCGGAGGTACTGAGTCTGAATGTGGCGGTTTCGCGGGAGAAGAAGCCGGCGGAGGAGGAGCGGTCAGCGTATGTGTAGCGGTAGCGGCAGGGGGAGTGGAGGATGGTGCGGTTGCAGGAGCGGGCGGCGGGGGGGTGGGGGACGAGGCGGCAGGAGGAGCTGAAGCAGTGGAAGGGGGAGAAGGAGGAGGAGAGACGGGGGAGGAAGGAGGCGGGGTGGTGGCAGTGGGGCCCGCGGCAGGGGGAGCAGCGGGTCCAGATGAGGTCGCTGCCGGTGTCGGCGACGAGGCGGAGGGTCTGGTGCGGGGTGCCGAGGGAGAAGTGGACGAGGTACTGGCCGGTGCCGAGTGGGGCGCCGGAGACGATGGGGGCGGAGACGAGGGAGAGGGGCTGGTCAGGGGTGGGGAAAGGGAGAGCTGGGTGGAGGGGGAGTTTGAGATAGTTCGGTAAATATTGAATGGTGGTGGTGCTGCTGTCGCCGGTGAGGAGGAGGAGGAAGAAGAGGAGGGGGAGCATTGTTGCTGTTGTTTGATTGGGGATTGGATGGAGAGATGAATGGAGATATATATAAATCCTAAAGGTGGAAAAGGATGGATGGTAGCACATGCATTCATTTCATTTCTTGTTTCTTGTCATGTGCTAGCTGTTGTTGTTCACCCAGAATTGTGTGTAGTGTGGCCCGTGGGATCATTGGAGCTATCTGCTCGAGTTTGAGCCAGGTTGTAAACCATGTCTCAAAAATTCCCCACCCCCAGTTTTAACGGGTCGGCTTTGGGGGTAGTGTTTACACTGGGCGTGTTTGATTTTAAAGATGTGGGCGGAAGTGAGAAAATGAGAAGTGTTATTTCTCACTTTTATTGTCCATTCAAGCACCAAAAAAAAATTAAAAAAATCTTTTTTCTTTTTTCTTTTCTCTTTCACACAACAATTTTCTCATTTTCAGAATGCTATAGCTAATTTTGTGATCATATAAATCTCATTTGTAATAAGATATAGGGCGTGTTTGGTTGCAAGGAAGTGGGCGGAAGTAAAGAAACGGGTATAATTGCTCATTTTCCTATCTATCTAAATACCGAAAAATAAAAATAAGAAAACCCTTTTTCCTTTTCGCTTTTCTCTTTTACACAATCATTTCCTCACTTGCAGGGTGCTACAGTTAATTTTGTGGTCATGTAAATCTCATTTGTAATAAGTTGTAGCACAAAACAGTTAATTTTTTGATCATGTAAATCTCACTTGTATTCAAATTACAGTCCATTTTTTATTTTTCTTAATTAATTTTTATTTTAATATTATTTTGTGGTCAACTTTTTCAGTTTCACATTACCATCCAATCACCAGAAAAGACATAACATTTTTCAAACCACACTTCCCAACAACATCCAAACACCGAAAACTTACTAATCAATTACCAAGTTTCAAAGGGAACTATTATTACTTCCTCACTTTCACCCTTAACCAAATAGGCTCATAGCTCAAAATAGTTAATTTTGTGGTCATGTAAATCTTACTTGCATTCTAATTATAATCCAATTTTTTTCATAATTAATTTTTATTCTAATATTATTTTACGGTCAACTTTGTGGTCAACTTTTTCACTTCTAGTTCCACATTACTAACCAAACACTTGAAAGCACAATATACTTTTTCACTTTCACTTCCTAACTACTAACCTGAAATTACATTTAGAGGGGGGTAAATAGGTGTACTAGCTAATCTAGAACAAATAATGACGCGAAACTAAAAACTAAATTGCAAACACACAAGTACAACCAAGAGTGAATCCGAATTTCACGTGAAGTGCTCTAAAGCTACTCCTCGAGATTCCTCTAAATTAAGAGTTTAGGTGCTTTAAAAGCTCTCTTGATTTAACACATGTGTGGGCACACAAACAATATCAAGCATATATATATGAATAAGCAATAAAGCAAATGCAAGATATAAAGAGAGTTGAGAGTTAGAGAGAAAGATATAAACGCAAACACAAGGATATGTTTCGAGATTTGAGCCACTGCTCTACGTCCCCGCCTTCACACAAAATGGATTTCAACTATCCACTATAGGATCTTCCACATAGGAACCTCCACTGAGGAATTACAACTTACAATTTTGGAGTACACAACTCCAACCTCACACCTCTACACTGAAGGTACACCTAGAGGGGAGGTGAATAGGTGTACGGCTAATCTAATGAACTAAATGCGGAAATTAAAACTAATTCGCAACTACACTTAGTGCAACCAACGAGTGTAGCCGAATTCCCCGTGAAGAGCTCTGGACTAACTCCTCTTGATTCCTCTGAATAAGAGTTGAGGCGCTATATGAAGCTCCCGTGGTTAAGCACAAGTGAGGCACACAAACACACAAGCATGTATGATATGACAAAGTAAAGCAATGCACAAATAAAAAGAGAGAGTTTAGAGTCAATGGATCAAACACAAACAACAAGATGTGTTTCGAGGTTCGAGCACCGAACTCTACGTCCCCGCCTTCACCGAGAAGGATTTCCAATCCACTAGGAGTACCGAACTCCTCTCTCAACCAATACAACCTCCACCGAGGCAATACAAACACCACCTCACACAAGAGGGGTAGGCCCTTAGCCAAACAACCAATCACCTCAACACTTGAGGGATACAAATCCAACTCCACCTCACACAAGAGGGAGGAAACCACAACCTCAATCTCTACCAAAGAGGGAGCTAACCACCACTCCAAATCAACCTCTACCAAAGAGGGATATCACAAATAAAGGGTTTACAACTTGGTGGTTTCTACAACCACAAACAATCTTTTCTTTTTCTACAAAATAAAAGATCCTATAGAGAGGATAGAATGATTGCTCAAGTGTGGAAATCAAGGTGTTTTGGAAATTAAATAACAAAGAAAAATGCTTGAGAAAACACTTGTAATATGATAGAAATGAAGATCTAAAGCAATATCCCAAATCCCTATTTTTCTTTGATTTTTCCAAACTCTTGAAAACAAAATAAAAATGAAATCTTTAAGCTCTAAAGCACTTTTGAAAACTTGTAAAAATACTGGAGAGTATAGAAATTTTTTCTCTAAAAAACTTGAAGAAAATCCTATACAAATGGGGTATTTAAAGGCCTCCAAATAAACTAGCCATTGGGGCTGATTTTTCAGCTCTGGCGGATGGCGGTCGACCGCCAACGGTCAAAAATTTGACCATTGGAGCTCTCTGGTCGACCGTCCCAATTCAGAGAGCAAATGCTCTCTGGCCGGTCGATCGCCCCCACCGAGAGTGGAGTACTTGCAGTCGGTCGACCGCTCGGTCGACCGGCCCAAGTGGCTGGCCAGCGTGCACGTTTTGTGCACGTCGGTCGACCGGTCTGGTCGACCGTCTCTGGGTCCGGTCGACCGTTCCGGTCGACTGCCAGAGCCTGGCAGGCACAGTTCTGGGACAGAAAAACTTGGTTTAAAATATTCTAAAAAATCTCATAAATTCCTTAAAAATTCACAAAAATAGTTTTATCATAATACATTGAAATACAAACTTGTGTGAAAAATTTCAACACAAATATCAATCTTTTTGAACCATTTTTGTGACTTACAAATTTTGCCGAAAATAAAAAACCATATTCGTTTTGTCCAAAACTTAACCATATACAAAAACATGATACATAAACACTTTGAAACATGTTGCATATGAACATAAGTCTAATATACATGAAAATATATATATATATATATATATATATATATATATATTATATATATATATATATATATATATATATATATATATATATATATATATATATATATATATATATATATCCATGTTTTTGTCTATAAATTCAAAATAAGTTTTGTTAAAACACAAAACCTAAAACACATGAATAGGCATATCAAAATGAGTTTGTCTAAGTCTATGAAGCATACATGTATATAAAACAATTCTAATATACATAAAACCAAGTAAACTTGTTTTGATATAATATCTATTCATGAAAACCAAGATCGGTTAAACCAAAAACCGAAAAACAATATCCAAAACATAAAACGTGTGTGTGTTGTGAACTTGAGCAAATCACACTATCTAGTCTTTACAAATGGATCTAAACACAGAACTAAACTAGGTACCGAAGTCTTCTTGATGAACTCTATCTTCAAGCCGACTCAATCCAAGCCGTGATCCACCGAGCTTGACTCCAGCGAGTGCTATATATGATCTTTATGCTCGGGCTCTTAAATCACCATGTGAAAGGCTTCAAAACTCCTTTGTTGAAGCTAATCACCAACTAATATCTTGGTTAAAGATCTAAAACTAAACATCACAAGATTATTAGTAAATATAACTATATGAGTTAATCATCATCAGAACTAGAGTGAAAGGCCTCTGGGCCAACAATCTCTCCCTTTTTGATGATGACAAAACTCATGGAGTTATATATGCATAGATTAAAGTTAAGCTTCAAAGAAGCTCCCCCTTAACACATACATAGTAATAAACAATAAGATATGCAATAAATACTAAACATGACTATCCATAAAACAATGAAATGAACATGCTCTTGATACCAAACTAAAACATGAATATGCATAAACATGCTCTTCCAAACTTTTAAAAATAAATTCTTTTTCCTTTTTTTAAAACACATGCTCTTGATACCAATCAATTAAAAAAAAATTAATCAATCAATAGAAGCTCTTGATACCAAAAAAAAAAAAATGAAAACTCAACTATATTGAAAACTCAACTATATGCATATAAAAACTCAAATACGTGCATATAAACTCAAATACTTCTCCCCTTTTTGTCAATCATCAATAAAGGGGTAAAAGAAAACAAAACAAATGTTCTCTCCCTTTTTGTCTAAAACAAAAAAATGATACCAATAAGGGGTGCAATCAAACCAATATGATACCAATTAAAAATATGTCAATGAAGTGCATATTGATACCAATTGAAAGAAATGCCTACCAATTGAAAGTAAATGAGGCATTGAAAACAAGTTTCAATCAAACATTTTTATATCAAAATGAAAACATATACCAATTGATAGTAAAAAAAAAAATCTTGATACCAATTGATAAGTAAACAAATAACATCTTGATACCAATTGAAGGTATTTTTCTTTATAAGCATATGATACCAAATTAAAAATCAATATTAATTTTTGAATCATTTTTCATCATAAAACATGGGAGTGGAAAACAAAACCAATGGTAAAACAAAATACCAATTGACAGATGAAATACGAATTTTCTTCCCCTTTATGAAATACCAACTAAAATGATGCATAAGCTTGTATTAGGATACTAATTGAAAACTAATCAATTGAAACATGATAGATATTAAAAAAAAAATCAAGTTTTGGGTTATGCTAAGCTTGATTTTGCAAAACTAAAATTTGTGATATCATTGAGTACAAATACAACATATATGAGTATACAAAGAGAATGTCAATATTGATACCAATTGAAACGATCCAATGATACCAATTGAAACAATAATAAGATTAAGTGTATAACTCATATTACCTACCACCCATTTCATGCACAAGTTTAAAAGGATTTTCAATATAAGAGCATACAAGGCATGGTCGCCCAACCAACCGCACGTGGAAGGTAGGGGTTTTCAAAAATATGTTTGAAAAATATAGTATGTTTGAAAAATTCTACCATAACGAAGAATACCGTAACTAGTTAAATGAAAAAAAAACTTGAAAACTAGTACGAAATCCTTCAAGTAAGGAATAAAATAAAATTATATTTCATGAAAAACATGTAAATCACATGGTCACTAAACACTCAAAGTCCATAAAGCTCATATCGTACTCATGAAAACACAATCATGAGAAACATTTAAACGAAGTGAGTGCACAAGTGTTATGTGAAACATATAATCATGAAACAACTCAAAATTTCGTAAACATGAAAAATCATCAAAATTAGAATTCTTCAAGGTATATGTATGTCATGTTCAAACTAAAGTATATATACATATCCAAAACATAACGAGTCCCCAAATGCATGAAGACACGTGGCTCAAGGATGTATATGTATAATTAATAGTTTAGACAAGATTGATATATACATGAAGTTAAACATATAAACAAGGAAAACATGTACAAAGAAGGGAATACAAGTTAAATGTATGAATCATCAAAACTAGACTATACTAGTACATCTAATGGGTACAAATGAGCGTTCAAGCATATACATATAATAGTCTATTTGTAGCTCATTATATGTACAAGTATATATATATATATATATATATCCTAGTTTTAATGAAAACTAACATTCAAACAAGTAATCAAAATATGAAGCATCAAAATAAAACTCATAAACATACATATAATCATTATGTACATGCACATGCATAGATCTAGGACATACATATTAGTTAAAACAAATGTGAGAACATAAAGATATAATCCATATTAAACATGGGTGTCTCAAAGACTAATCATGTATATCACTAATCTAATAAACATGACATATAGCACAAAGAACAATAAAACAAGACATGCTATAAATCAATCAATATGAAAAGCACGCAAACAATAAAGAAGGAGTAAGAGACCGTTACCAAAACCTAGAAGGCAACTCTTCATGTCTCCAAAACAAAGTGGTCCTTCACCAAACTCCCCTTGAAAGTGATGCATCCAATTGTCCTCTTTTAAGCTCGGAACGCATCCACCTCAAGGCACCATCACTCTCATGTCATACGAGAGCCCACACCTATATCAATACAATAGGGGTGGTCTTTGGTACCCACACTCTTTTGGGTCCATGAGGGTTAGTACCTTTCCTAACCCAAACAAATTTAGTTGCTAAATTAGAATCATTTATACGATCATAACAGAATTTAGAAAGGTGGCCCTTACGTCCACAATGTGTACAAGTGTACCCATGAGCATACATGTGATGGGTGTGACCGTGAGGAGCATGTGTATGCCGTGGATGGTGTGCATGCAAAGATGGAACTTGTTTCTTTCGAACCAAAGATTCCAAGCGTGTATGGTTCAAAGCACATTGGCTCATAGTGGAGCCCAAACAATTCACACTCTTCTTAAGCATACAAATATCATTTTCAATTGTGGAAGAAGAGATGCATGCAATAGGAGCTAGATGGTAAAGCTACACTAGCATGGCAAACATGTGAATCTATATCATTTTTAAAAATTTATTTTTCTTTAAACAAACTTCTAAATCCTTTGAAATTGAAGCAATTTTTATTTTCAACAAATCATTCTCTTTTACAACAAAATCAAGTTTTGAAGATATAACTTTATTTTTCTTCAAAACATCATTACAATCATTTCTATTTTTCAAAATCTCGTTTTCTTTAAGGGCAAGGTCTAGTTGAGATTTAAGTGAGTCATGTTCACTAGACATCTCTTCCTTCTCTTACAAAACTAAATCAAGTCTTGAACATAAATCCTTGTTTTCTTTATTAAGTTCAAAACTTTTCTTTTCAAAAGATTATATTTTTCTAATAGTTTTTCACACACAATAGAAAGTTCTTCATTCAAGGCATTAGCATCAATATTCTCATCACATGAAGAACTAGCATCATCACTATCAAATTGAGTTTTCGAGTATACCTCAAGGGAGTCATTCCCTTGGACCATATAGCATTGTTGCTCGGATTCTCAACTAGATTCATCCTCCATTTAGATTGGCAATTGAAGCTTGGAGGAGGTCAATGTGTTTCACACTGCAAAGGCGGAATCACAGTTAGAAACAAGCATAAAGTATTCTTTATTAAGCGTGCTTCTAAGTGCCTCAAGGGCTTGTGCATTGGCCTCTATATGATCACTATTACCAAGATAGGATTTCTTTGTAGCGGCAAGGAAAACATGCAAGCCTAGGATTTTCAATACATGGACATCCTAAATTTTCACATGTCAATGTTGGAGACATCAAACATGGGAGGAGACAAGCAATCCATGAGTGTGTGTAAGCAATAAAAGTGTGCAAATGCAAATGATAGATTAGATAACCAAGATCACACTCCTAGGTGTTTAAACCTAATTATCAGGAGCGTAGGCTCTGATACCAATTGAAGGTACACCTAGAGGGGAGTGAATAGGTGTACGGCTAATTTAATGAACTAAATGCGGAAATTAAAACTAATTTACAACTACACTTAGTGCAACCAACCAGTATAGCCGAATTCCCCGTGAAGGGCTCTAGACTAACTCCTCTTGATTCCTCTGAATAAGAGTTGAGGCGCTTTATGAAGCTCTCGTGGTTAAGCACAAGTGAGGCACACAAACACACAAGCATATATGATATGACAAGTAAAGTAATGCACAAATAAAATGAGAGAGAGAGAGTTTAGAGTAATGGATCAAACGCAAGCAACAAGATGTGTTTCGAGGTTCGAGCACCGAGCTCTACGTCCCCGCCTTCACCGAGAAGGATTTTCAATCCACTAGGAGTACCGAACTCCTCTCTCAACTAATACAACCTCCACCGAGGCAATACAAACACCACCTCACACAAGAGGGGTAGGTCCTTAGCCAAACAACCAATCACCTCAACACTTGAGGGATACAAATCCAACTACCTCACACAAGAGGGAGCAAACCACAACCTCAACCTCTATCAAAGAGGGAGCTAACCACCACTCCAAATCAACCTCTACCAAAGAGGGATATCACAAATAAAGGGTTTACAACTTGGTGGTTTCTACAACCACAAACAATCTTTTCTTTTTTCACAAAACAAAAGATCCTATAGAGAGGATAGAATGATTGCTCAAGTGTGGAAATCAAGGTGTTTTGGAAATCAAATAACAAAGAAAAATGCTTGGGAAAACACTTGTAATATGATAGAAATGAAGATCTAAAGCAATATCCCAAATCCCTATTTTTCTTTGATTTTTTCAAACTCTTGAAAACAAAATAAAGATGAAATCTTTAAGCTCTAAAACACTTTTGAAAACTTGTAAAAACACTGGAGAGTATAGAAATTTTTTTCTCAAAAAAACTTAAAGAAAATCCTATACAAATGGGGTATTTAAAGGCCTCCAAATAAACTAGTCATTGGGGCTGATTTTCAGCTCTGGCGGCTAGCGGTCGACCGGCCCGGTCGACTGCCAACGGTCAAAATTTGACCGTTGGAGCTCTCCGGTCGACCGCCCGGTCGACCGTCCCAATCCAGAGAGCAAATGCTCTCTGGCCGGTCGACCGCCCAAGCCTTACGGTCGACCGGTCGGTCGACCGCCCCTACCCGAGAGTGGCGTACTTGCAGTCGGTCGACCGCTCGGTCGACCGGTCCAAGTGGCTGACCAGCGTGTACGTTTTGTGCACGTCGGTCGACCGGTCCGGTCGACTGTCTCTGGGTCCGGTCGACCGTCCCGGTCGACCGCCAGAGCCTGGCAGGCACAGTTCTGGGACAGAAAAACTTGGTTTAAAATATTCTAAAAATCCCATAAATTCCTTAAAAATTCACAAAAATAGTTTTATCATAATACATTGAAATACATACTTGTGTGAAAAATTTCAACACAAATATCAATCTTTTTGAACCATTTTTGTGACTTACAAATTTTGCCGAAAACCAAAAACCATATTCATTTTGTCCAAAACTTAACCATATACAAAAATATGATATTTAAACACTTTGAAACATGTTGCATATGGACATAAGTCCAATTTACATGAAATATATATATATCCATGTTTTTGACTATAAATCCAAAATTAAGTTTTGTTAAAACACAAAACCTAAAACACATGAATAGGCATATCAAAATAAGTTTGTCTAAGTCTATGAAGCATACATGTATATAGAACAATTCTAATATACATAAAACCAAGTAAACTTGTTTTGATATAATATCTATTCATGAAAACCAAGATCGGTTAAACCAAAAACCGAAAACCAATATCCAAAACATAAAACGTGTGAATGTTGTGAACTTAAGCATATCACACTATCTAGTCTTTACAAATGGATCTAAATACAGAACTAAACTAGGTACCGAAGTCTTCTTGATGAACTCTGTCTTCAAGCCGACTCAATCCAAACCGTGATCCACCGAGCTTGATTCCAACGAGTGCTATATATGATCTTTATGCTCGGGCTCTTAAATCACCAAGTGAAAGGCTTCAAAACTCCTTTGTTGAAGCTAATCACCAACTAATATCTTGATTAAAGATCTGAAACTAAACATCACAAGATTATTAGTAAATATAACTACATTAGTTAATCATCATCAAAACTAGAGTGAAAGGCCTTTTGGCCAACATACACAAGAGAGAGCACAAAACAAAAAAGAAAAGGTAACAACTTGGTGATCACTTAGATCACAAACAATCACTTGGTGATCTCAAAAGATCACAAACGAAGTCTCCCACAATATAAGATCCTAGAGTATAGATTTTGAATGAAAAGCTCAAATATGTGAGTGCACAAAGTTTTTGAAAAATAAAACACAAGAAAACTTTTAGGAAAACTCTTGAAATGATATAGAAATTTTGGACAATAAACTAAAATCTCAAAACTTGTTTTCTTTTGATTTTCTAAAATTTTGAAACAAAATAAAGATAGAGATTTTTAGCACTAAAACTTATTTTGAAAACTTGCTGAAAACTTAGGAGAAGTGAAAAAAATTTGCTCTTGAAAAACTTGTATGAAACAGCCCCCAAAACTCATATTTATAGGGCCTAGAAAAATATAGCCGTTGGGGTCCAGAACAGGCCCAGAATGGCCTGTCGATTGATTGCCCGGTCGACCGCCCAACAGTCAGATTTCTCACTGTTGGAGTTGCTAGTCGACCGTAGGTTGATCGCCCCAAGGCATAGTGGAAAATTTCTCACTATCGGTCGACCGCTCGGTCGACCGAGGCCAGAACCATAGAGCAGCTTCTCTGGTTGGTCGACTGTTCGGTCGACCGGGGCAAGATTCAGAGAGCAAGCTCTCAGGATCGATCGACTGTGCAGTCGAGCGGCCCAATGGCCAAGGGCTTTGTGCACGTCTTGTGCACATCGGTCGACCGAGCCACTAGTTCGGTCGACCGGTCGATCGACCGCTAGTCAGCGCAGAACTGAGTTATAGGTTAGAAAATTTTGGCTTTTGAATACCTATAAAATCCCTTAAATTCCACAAAAACAAATTCATGTATATATTTGAAGATATGTGATATCAAAAATCAACACATATTATAAACAATTTGAACTATTTTTTGAGGTATGGAAAAATTAGCTTTAAATAAAAGCTATATTTTTCAAAAAACCAACTTTCTAAATGAAAATCGGATTTTTCCAAAAACTTGTAAATACAAAAAAAGATATTGAAACATATTTGAAGTATAGTGTGCATGGATAGACTCCAATACACATATAAATGATATATCTATGTTTTTGACATTAAATCCCAAAATAAGTTTTGATAAAAACAAAACTTAAAACACATAAACTAAATACATCAAAATAGGTTTTTCTAAACATATGAAGCGTGAATGTATATGGATGAAATCCAATATACATTAAACCATGTAAACTTCTTTTGATGAAATCTATTCATGAAAATAATATATGTAAATTCTTGAAACTCAATAAACCGGTTAAACCGAAACTAAAAACTATTGAACTTGTGTGCACGTATACTTGAGCATATCAAAACTAAGCTATCCTTACACAAGATCTAAACTAAACAAATCTAGACAAAAGTCTTCTTGTTGATCTCCATCTCCAAGATGACTCGATCCAAACACGATCCATGAGCTTGACTCCATCTTGAGTGCTAGCTGCGATCTTGAAACGCGAGCTCTTGAATCAACACGTGCTATCTTCAAAACTTGACTTTGAATCCTTTATTGAAGCTAAATACCTACTAAGATCTTAATCAATATATGAAATTTGTTAAACACAAGATCATTAGTATAATAACTAAATGAGTTGGTCATCATCAAAACTAGAGTGATGGGCCTTTAGGCCAACACAACTAAACACCGAAAAAGAAACACACAAATTCTCATCTTTCAAAAAGAAAAAAAAAACCTACTTCTCCCTTCCTCACTTCCGCCCACTTCCTTGAATCCAAACGACCCTTAAAATTCTGCAAATTTCAAGCGACTATAAAATAGAGACAATGACACAGCTATGGGCTGACATTATTGTCCAAAAAGAGATAATAGGTCGATTAGCAGGTCAGAAGCCATAATCCTAAATTATCCAAGAAATAAATTTCAGATCTTGGTCAAGTGTGAAGCGCATGCACAGACAGTTGCAAAGCCAACCACTGAACGTGGAGGCAGGGAAAGAGCCATGGGGACGAATTAGGGGTGTAACACTCATTTTTTTCTAATATTGTTTATTCCTAAATTAACAGATAATTAGAAGTGATAATCTTAAATTTAGTGATTATGGTGATGATTTATAATTCTGGTACATAAATATAAAAAAATTATATACGCGTATATGATAATCACACAACCATATATATATATACATATGAGGTTTGATAAAAGTAGAAAATAAATTGAAATAAAAAAGATTGTTTATTTAAATAAAGATTTAAGTATATTGGGTACAAATACTTAGAGAATTATGGATAC
This sequence comes from Agave tequilana, assembly GCA_038442645.1. Taxonomy (NCBI): domain Eukaryota; kingdom Viridiplantae; phylum Streptophyta; class Magnoliopsida; order Asparagales; family Asparagaceae; genus Agave; species Agave tequilana. The sequence continues at coordinate 113,258 of JAVJIF010008913.1, read as the reverse complement.
ATATATACCTATATACTAGTATATACGTATTCATGATAATAATAAAAAATACAAATAATAATAAAAAATTGTTAAAATGGCATGAGTGGAGGATGGAGGTGAAGATGGAATCTTGGAATTGGGGAGTGAGGTAGAGGGTGGAGATTGGATTGGAGTTTGGCAAGGGTGAGATAGCAAGGAGACATAATTTTGGGATTTTTATTTTTGAAAGATTAGAAATATAAAACCCCATCCCCTTCTAATCTCTCCCTCTTTCTCACTCTGCAGCAATCCTCTCTCAAATCCCTCCCCTAATCTCGATCATTCCCTCACTCTCTCTCTCTCACTCAATTTCTCTTTCTCTCTCAATTGCTTCATCTCCTCATCTCTCTATCTCTCTCTCTAACTTTTCCTCTCCCCTCCTTTTCGGGTTGGCTTAGGCGGCGCGGCACTGAAGCCGCAACAACAGGGCGGTGATGTGACCTCGAGAGCAATCGCAGCAGGGCAATAGGCAGCACCTATAGGGGGAGGTGGAGATGGAAAATAAGAAGTGGGAAGGTTGTGATGTGTGTGTATGAGTTTGATTTAGAGAAGGAAATAAGAAAATCAACCAAGTAAGGTAAAAAAATTGAATTATACCCTAGTTGATTTAAATTAAATTAAAATTTATGGATAATAACCTTTGAATGTAGTGATTGTAGGAATCGAAAGCGAAAATTGAGATAGGAAAAATAGTTGGCAAGGATAATTGAGATCAAGGTAAAAATCCTATATTTTATTAGATATTAAATTAGATGAATTAATTATCTAAATTAATATATGCATATGTGTATCGTGCATGTTAGATGGGGGGGAAGAAAAGAGCGGTGTCGGTACTCATGGAATACATGCGTTGGAAGCATAACTTAGAGGTGAATGGAGTCCTATACCGATATATTACATTTGACATGTTAAGTACACTCATACAACCGTAAAGAAACAAATCAGAATCTCATGACACTAATTAAAAGTATACAAAGGTGTTGACATATAGATTAACAAATAGAATCTGTTTTATCTGTGATGTAGTGTGTATTAACTGTATGAATTCATGTTGCATGTGCTTGATGAGTATTAATTGCATTCTATACTATTGGTTCACATACATATGCATGATATGGATTGATTGAATAATTTGTGTGATATCATATCTAGGTAGAAAAGCTAGCTCACAGGTGAACCCTAATCGGGAGTACCATGAATTCTGAATATAATATGATATGTGTGCGTAATATATGAATTTTAAGAAATTAAATGTATCAGTGATTGTCTGCATTCTTCTATGCATATATATATACATTATTATGAATTTGGAGGAAGGGACCCATATTGCACGGATGGATGGGGGAAGACGAGGTATATTATATACTATATACATTTGGAGGAAGGGACCCGTATTGCATGGGCAGATGGGGGAAAGACGGTGCATTTTGATTATTATATATTATATACTATTGGAGGAAGGGACCCGTATTGCACAGGTAGAGTACGAAAACGGTGCTATGACATATATATAATGAAATTATATTGTATGTGTGTGTTGATTGTTTGATACTTGATAGCCATAGTATGATCACATTATGACATGGGAATAATATATGAACAGACTTAAATATCTTCACTATGTATTTCACGTTTACTCTTGAATTTCATATCACTTGCATCTTTATATGTTCATTCTTTCAGTTTAAAGCATAAATTCTTATATAACACTTCAATCACTGAGTTGTCGAGCTCACTCCATCAATTAATCATGTTTTCAGGTCAAAACAAGGATAAGGACATATGATTGAGATAAAACCTGCATAGAAAAATATAGAATTTTAGAAATGTATTAGGATCTCAATGCTACTGTTATAGTAGGTGGCTATGCGGTCGTGATCCACAAGGGGGGACTGCGATAGAAGCATTAGGTAAGTTTTATTTTCTAAGTTACTAGATTGGTTAAAGATTCCTTATTAGTTTCTTAAAAACAAAAGAAAGAGTTAGCAATAAAAAAGAGAAGAAGAGAAGAAGGTGGTGTTGTTGATGTTTGAAATAAAAACTAAGTTAAAGGAAAGAAGAATAAAGAGAGATGTATTTTGAAGATGTATTTCTAATCTAATAAATGAAGAAAGAAAGAACTAAAATAAATACTTACATATATCCTTGAAGCTTGCTTAAAAAGGGTTCATTGCAACAATTTACCTTGGTTTGAAGGCGATAAAAGCATGGCATACAGGATCTTCCATATTTTCAACCTAAACTGTTAAATAAAAGTGCGAGCAAAAAATAATATAGAAATGATTACGCATTACCATAAGCCATTAATGGCACTTGCAAAAGCATGGTAGAGTTGACGCTATAGGATTCACTTGGATTTACAATCAAGTTAGGAAGGTAAGCGAAGTAAAAATAAGAAGATGTAAAACAGATTAAATAGAAAAATAATGAAAGAAAAGAAGCAGTTTACATTGTTGTCAGTCTCAATACAAAATTTCCTCTTCTTCTCCCATAAATCTCTTCTCTAACCTAAGTTATAAAGAAAATGAAAAATTACATAAGAATAAAAAGAAAAACTAGTTAAAAATTAGAAGCAAAAACTAGCCTAAGCTCTCTGCTAAATGGTGCCTCTTTGCCTTCTGAAGTGGTATTTATTGGTTGAAATGGATTAGAGAAAGCATGTTTGAAGATGAGACCAAATCGCTAGCCCAATAGAAAAGATCTTCTAAAAAAGTTGGAGATAAGGTTGAAAATATGGACAAAATCGGTTGCCCAATAAAAAAGATATTCTGATAATATCTTTTTTAGATCTCTAAATTTTGACAATATCAATTTGATTCTTCAAACTAACCAAATTTATTCTTCTAAATCTTATTTTAACTGTATTTATTTGCCTTTATCTTCAATTAACTAAATAGATCTAATTAAATCAAAATTTAACTGGCCTATATTTGGTCTTATCTTCTCTCCTTTTATTAAGACAAACCTGTAAAATAAGACATGATGACAAGAAAATAGTAGGATTTATTATAAGATAGATGTAAGAATGTAATAATAGATATGAAATAAATGTGCAATCACACCCCAATACCTATCTTTTGCTCGTCCTCAAGCAAAATAAGAAAACTAAACCTAAGAATTTATTAGACCACTTTCGTAAGTCACGAAACTGCACTGAGTATGTGCAGTAAGCTTTTAAACCTCTAGGTTTCCCTAAAGGAAGAGTTGTAATCTCCTGAGGGTTTTCAGTGAATTACACCCATAAAATTCATAAAGTAAGAAAAACAAAGTGTAAATATTTTGAAAACACATTATAAAAGAAGGAAAGCTTTTTGAAGTATTCTTGTAAAAATTCAAGTAATCTATAAGTCTTAGGATTATAAAACTTAGCCATTCTTAAACTGAGTCTCTATTAAAAACTCATTATCAATCAAGGTATGGATTAAAATTATATTTCTCATCTAATCTATTATTTTACCCTAAGTCATATGCACCTTTGTGGCCTTGAAATTTGACTCTGGTTCTTCAACTCTAACTCTTATGCTTATTTTTTTAATTTTTTTGTTGGTACTATATCTTAGTTTTATTAGGTTTTCTAATCTTCACATGTAACGAGCTTTTAGTTGGTGCTTCCCAAACTGGACGGACTTAGGGCATCGGGTGAGAAAATACCTCAAGGACTTAAGGACTCGAGCAAACAAGGCGACAAAACTTAAGGATTTTATTAGTTATATGCACCACTTTTAAGCGTAAATACTTATGCTTTATGAGGCACAAATATCCAGCTTAATCAGAGGATTTTTAATATATATATATTTTTTCTTTTTCTTTTTTCTTTTGTTTCTTTTTTTTTATAAGGCATATGAATCTTAATTTTTGAACCCTAAGTGTGAGTGTATAAAGTATGCATATTTCATCAAGGTAAAAATCAAGACTAAATTACTTTTCTAATTTTTCTTCCTAGCTCCAGAAATCAAACAAATAATTTTATTTGACCAAGTATAAGAAATACTAATTATGATTCTCCTATTCTTTAAAATTAACTTAATTTCTTACAAAAAATATGTCAAAAATTGTTTCTTTTTTCAAAAAAATTTAAAAGTAAAGAAAATGTTATTTTATTTTATAAATTAAAAGAAAATTTATTTTATATTAGAATCCTCCCTACACCTATCTCATACATTGTCCTCAATGTATGAATGAATGCACATAAAGAAAAAATGTTGCCTCAAGGTGATGGTTCCAGTGGTGGTCGGATTGGGCCAAGTGTTGCTGCCCAATCAAGATAATATGGTGGTTCACGGAACCCACCTTTTATGACATCTTTTCTATTTACATATTTACAATCACCAATATGAATAAGATCATACAAGATCCAATCATGAAATTTATCCCCTTTATATGTTGAATCTTGGAATATCATCTCGGAGTCATTATTGTCTATATCTTGGTCAAACAATAGAATGTGATTTTGTAGAATAGATGATTTAGACTCTGGGATGAAAGGCACGGGAACCAACACTGACTCAGGTATATGACAGAAATCAAGTTTAGTTTCAACAGTCAGTTTCAGTTCAAGAATTGTGTCAAAGAATTGAATTTCATATTATTTTCCCATCAATGTAATGTAACTATCCAAAATAAATGGTTCATGTTCAAAATCTATGGGTAATGTTGGCGTGAAAAAAGGGTCCAAATTGGTAAGGATACCGGAATCAACATTGATTCGAAATTTGGAACTGAATCATAAAATTGAAGATCGAGTTCACATTCATGTTCAAGTTCAAGTTCATTGAAATAATAACTTGCCAAATTGTCTAAGGTTTGGAATTGGTCAATTCAATATGTTATGGTGGAAGTGAATCTTAGTTAAAGTCTCCAAGACACAATGATTCTCGGTGTAACACCCCGCTCCCGCAGATACGGGGACGTTATGGCGATGTACATACGCAGGGCGGAGATACCCTCACGTACGTACACTAAGCCTTAGTACAGAAAATAACCTTCATATACACAAGAGTTCCAGCATTAAATAAGTACAAGAATACCTGCAGAAAGTGGTTAGTGATCATAACAGATATGAAAACAGGAATCAACAAGATAACATAAACAAATTACAAAGATACCTATGAATGGTCTCGATGATGAGTCTCCTATGTGAATCCAATGAAATATCTGACAATACGATAACTCGGATCTCCAATCTGGCCACGCAAATCCAGGGTCGTCAGAAAGCGACCTAGTGAGGGTAAAATGAAGGAAGCGCTAATATGTACTATAGTAAAACATGCACGATAATAATATATAATACATGATTCTGTATCAGTGATACCATATAGTAGGCATTTAATAAGCAGCAGAAATATAAAAATGTCATATTTTAATCACTACCTAGCATGTTATCATCGGATCATGTCTATAGTAGTATCCAGTTTTATATAATAAAGATTGTTGTATAGTGATGACGTGATGAAAATGAAAATGCAGATGTGCAGTATATAACATAACCATATTACTGTGTTGTGCATATACAGTAATGAAGTCTGCAATGTATACATAAAGCATAATATATGTAATGCAGAGTATACATATACATGACAGTGAAATAAATATCAAGAAGTGTAACAAGATATACAGGTGACATGATTGTGGATAACATATCAGGAATAGTAATAAATAGAAAGGGACAATCATATACATGTGTCGAGCGTGTTAGGTGATTTATACAACAATAACAATCAGTACCACCTGATATTTTAATCAATTTCTTCCAGTGTCCCATACCACTGGCAGTTCATACTGGAGCCCGCACTCCAGTCGAACCCATCCGGAAATGGCATACTGGTACCATTATCCAAACGAGAGAGTGACCAAATAACAAATATTCCTGACGTCACTATTAATTGTATTGTTTTATTATATTAATTGGAAACCCAATGGTCGAGGAGCTCTAGTCATGTGGGTGTATCCCATGCATACCCGGGACAACGGCCTTAAACGAACCCCTGGCTGCTGAGATCAGTGCTACCCGCTAGGGCAGGAGCAAGAAATGAAACAATACAAGCGGTAGCCAGGCCTACCACATCCCCTACAGTGAGACTAACAATGGATCCAGACATTCACCCGACAAGACCTAGTCAACTGTCAAGTCTCCCCCATCCCCAAGTTATATACATTATATTTTAATTACATAGTATATCAAGAACTAGAACAGTGCATCGTACAAGTAATACAATAATAGGACATGAGCTTTGTTGATATCATGAAATAAGATAACGGGAAACGATATACAAAAAATATGAGAATCTAGAGGCGGCCCATGTGGCTGAGATCTACGAGGCACTTAGTTTCACACATCGTGTATCAACAACACTCATATCCAGTAACGAGAATATCAATAACGAGAATATCAATAGAAGTAACGGGAAATAATCATGTAACAAGATAACAGGAAGGAAATTCATGGAGCAAGAATATATATAAATAATCAATAAAAGTATACCAGTGAATATCCGTATATCCGTGTATCATATCCGTGTATCCGTGTAGCATATACGTGTAGCAATAATTCGTGTAACATACTGTGTATCACTAGCACATGTAATAACAGTGGTCAGTGTAACATGTAATACCATGTACAGTGAACTACAGTATCCGTGTAATGATAATACCAGCGCATGAAATAACGGTGTCTAGTGACAGTGTCAGTGTCATAGTGTATCCGTGGATCAGTATACTTGTAACGATAGTTATCTAACTGTGATACAATACATGAACTAATAGTGTCCAAAAATATGGTGACATAGTGGCCCGAGTGTTGGTGGTTGTGCAGGTATGATGACTGTGTCAGAGCTGTATATTTCAATATTTATTGTTATTATTATTATTAAATCACCTATATTTATATTAAATCAGGAAGCAACTTACAATATTATGTTTATTCTTATTGCAATGAGTTTCCAATAATTACAAGTTATTAATTAATTTTATAATGATTATCCATAATCAAGATTTATTACTTAAACCAATCAATCAATTTATGATATCTGAATAAATATAATTTATAAAAGAATATAATTTATAAAAGAAAAATACTCACAAACTAGCTATGGAAAGGTAGCTCTCTTTCCCATGATCGCAACGGTTCCAGAATCGTTCAAATCGGACTCCGGATGCTCCAGTTATCACCCGAACACTAAAATCATAAAAATAAGTTAAATATGTAATAAAAGGACTAATTCGTAAATGTAATAAATTGTCAGGGGTTTATATGAATGTTATCTTTATAATGAATCGGGTCTAGGCATCTAACAGGTCGGGTTTGGATCCGCAACTCATACCCATTTAACTAAAATAAATATGGGTTAATAGGTTAGAGGGTTAGTGGATTAATAGGTACGGGTATAGGGTTAATGGGTATCCAATTGGGAGGGGGGAGAGAGAATGAGACGAGAAAGGCCAGTGGCGCTTGCCGCTGGCGCCGCCTGGCCAGGCAGGGGCGGCTCGCCGGCGACGGGTCAGCCCCGTCGGCCACAACCACCAAGGGAGAGAGAGGAATAAAGAGATGGAGAAGGAGAAGAACTAAAAAAAAAGAAAAGAAAAGAAGAATAACATGAAAAGAAGAGGAAGGAAATGAGAAAAAGAAGGAGAAAAAAAGAAAGAAAGAAAAGAAGAAGAAGATGGGGTGGCGTCCGGCTTGGGAGGCGCGGCCACCCGTGGCGCGCCAGCCTGCCGGCGGCGGTTGGCCTCCCAGCCTGGTGGAACAGAGAGAAAGGGAGAAGAGAGAGAGAGAGAGAGAGAGGAGAGAGAGTAGAGAAGAAAGAAAGAGAAGGGTTTTAGAGAGAGGGAAATGGAGAGGGGGTTTTATATAGGGGGAGAAAGAGAGAGGCGGTGGAATGGGTATGGCGGCGGCTATGCTTGGGAGAGAAGGAAGAATTTGATTGGAGAAGAAGAAAAAAAGAAATAATAAACGAAACTTATTTAATTAATATTTTAATTGGGCCGACTTTTGACTAGTTTCGAATGGTTCCCAAAAATTCTATAAAATAGCAAATATTATGCGGAGGAGCAAAGTGAAATCGAATTCTAGAAATATTGTCCGGTTTGCAAGTTAAAAATCTTGGAACGTGTCGCCGATACTTGGCGACACCAGTTTAGCCCGATTTTTGATAAATTCAGAAAAATTCTCAAAATATCATAACATAGATAATACGATTCTAAAACACAAGGTGAAAGCAAATTCCCAAAATTCTACTCCTTTGGTGAATTAAAAATTATAGAGCCGATTACCGGTACCGGTCGACACCGACTACGGAAGTTTTCCAAAATAATCCAGAAAAATTTTCAGAAAGTTCTGAAAAATCTAAAATATTGGAAAATAAGATTTGAAGCTGAAATCAGCTCAACTGACTATCAGGAAGGTCAAATCAACTTTGTATGCTGTATCGAGTACTGATACTGTGTTACGTATATCAAGGATCGGGGGGTTACATTTCTCCCCACCTTATAAAAAAATTTTGTCCTCAAAATTTCAATTCAGGTGGGAGGATAATATGTACAGTCATGGAGCCTGAATGTTATGGGCCCACGATACTTCCGCTGCGCACTCTGCTACATATAGTGAACGGGGGGTGGAGACTTAGTGTAGTGAACTAACGCCAACGGATTGGACGCAATAAGATGAAAAGAAAGCGAGAAGGAAATCAGATATACTGGTTGATAACTGTAAGTAAGAAATAGAAAAGAGTGAAGGAATGAATTATCAAGGACATTGTATTCTTGTACTCGTCGATGGAATCCCCAAATTCAGATTTTTAATCTGAATCTGATTGTACTGTTGGTAAGAGCCTGAGCATTGACCCAGATGATTACCCACACCAGGTGTGAACCTAGGCTCTGATACCACTCTGTAACGCCCTGCTCTCCCAGATACGAGGACGTTATAGTGACGTACATGCGCAGGGTGGAGATACCCTCACGTACGTATGCTAAGCCTCAGTACAAGAAATATCCTTCATATACACAAGAGTTCCAGCAATAAATAAGTATAAGAATACCTGCAGAAAGAGATTAGTGATCATAACAGATATGAAAACAGGGATCAATAAGATAACAGAAATAAATCACAAAGATACCTATGAATGGTCTCGATGATGAGTCTCCTATGTGAATCCAATGAAATATCTAACAATACGGTAACTCAGATCTCCAACCTGGGCACGCAAACCCAGGGTCGTCAGAAAGCGACCTAGTGAGTGGTAAAATGAAGAAAACAGTAATATGTACTATGTTGACACTCTAAAAAAGACAAGATTCCTAACTGGCCTGAACAATGTCTAACTTATTGACATCTACAAAAGACAAGAGGCAGACAAGCTGACGACCAGTTCCTTACCCATCACAAAGGGACGTATCAATCAACTTGGACTTTACTGATCCAGTGAAGCAGACAGTAAGCCGAGAAAAGCTCGTGAGAAGACCCAAGTATGTCTAGAGACACTAAGTTAGCTCAACACTTAGTGTCGCACGAGCCCATGAGACAAGTCTCGCATAAGAAGCCAAAGTTGCTTAGCATCGCAGGAAGCTCCTTCACAGCCTCGCTGTGAGCTAACTTACAACTTCGCACAGAAATGCTCAGTTAACTCCGCAGAGAGTTAGCTTCACTCGAAGTCCCAGGCAGTTGCACAAAAGGGTAATTAGTAGCTTTGCCACAAAGTTATCCAACTCTGCTCAAGAGCTTTCTTCTAATTTTGCCAGATGCTCCTTCCAGCTCCACTGTGAGCTCGACGCGGTAGCTCCGCTGCGGGTCTTCTATGGTCACATTTGACCAATCAAATCTCCAAATGAGATCAAATTCAGATGAGATCAAATCTAATTGAGATCAAATTTGGTAGTTGCTTGCCATAATCTTTTGACTCTCCCAATCAGGTAAGAAGATCAGAAGAAATCTTTCAGTTATTTGGAAAGAATCAAAGGCGCATCCCTCATTTAGCAGAGCGGATCAAGAGATCAGCACTACTTGCTATTCCTAGCTTCGCAAAAGCTATCTCTAGCCTCGCGACGAGGCTACTTTCCAGATTAAAACAGATTGACTCAACCTGTTCTCAGATTTTCAAGGGACAATTATACCCCTGCTCTCTCTATAAATATCGTACCAAAGGCGTACAGAGGACGGACGGACCGAGACCCCCCTGAAGAGAGGGAAAAAAGATAGAGACCTACTCTCTTGCTTCCAAACATTCAGAGAACTACTTCTCTAATCAGGGTGCCAATACCCTAAGATCTTCCTCCCTTTTAAGGAATCTCCGAAACCAGGCAAGAAGGAATTTCCAAGCAGAGGCAGCTCGAGAAGTAATGATTGGTCGCTAATATTGCATATTTAGTATCATATTTCCATACTTATTTTAGAATAAAAGCCTGCATTGTCCTAATTAATTGTTTAATTTATTTGCAGGCCCAATCCTTAAGGAGATGAAGAGAAATGAGCCCAAAAGCCTACCAGAATTCTGAATTAAATCAGAATTAATTCGCACACACTAAATCAGGGCAAAATCAAGAGGTTGAAACCGGTTGAGAAGAATCCTCTCAGAATCGATCGGTTAAAGCCAAGAATCCAAGGTCATTTCGTCAGAATCGGGGCTCAAACGGAGAAACCAACAAAGGATAAAGCTAGAAGAAACTCCCAGGATGACCCACCAACAGGGGTGGCCATTTGGCCACACCCTGGCCGCGGAAACACGGCCAAAGCCGCGTTTCCGCGGCTTGGTTGGGGAGTTAGGGGGAGCGTTTGCTCCCCCAATCTCCCGGGATCCTGGTTGTTGGGTTTTTGGCCTATAAAAGGGCATTCTCTGTGCTGAAAAATGGACGCCAATGCAGAGTAGGATTTAGCCTAGTTTTTCATTTCTTAGTTTAGGTTTTTGTTTTTCTTTTTCATGTAATTGTAATTTTCATTTATGTAAATAAGAGGAGATCAGACTTTCATCGAAGAACAAGAATGAAGCTAGAGCTATAGTGACAATGGTATAAGGTTTTCTTTCTTTTCTTTGATTGTTATGAAATCAAATCTTTGTTCTTTCTTTGTATGTACTTCTTTTTAGTTTTCTTCGTCTTCTTCTTTTCTACTTTACTCTTCTTTTGGTACAAATTGTCTTCCAAGTGAGTCTAAAAGCATCGAAAGAGCCTTGCCTTTGCGAGTGCCACCGATAGCTCATGACGATGGAATTGTGAGTCTCTCTGTATCATTTCATACTTGAAGTAGTCTTGATGATGTAAGAAGAGACCAAAAATCTAATCTTATGGGCTATGCGCTGAATGCCTCCACTTCAAGGTAAAATCGTCGCTAAGAACTCAAGGTAAGCTTTTGGTAAAAAGAAGGTAAGTACTTGTCTTTCTTTCTTTTTCTTTTATTTCTTTAATGTAGATCACCACCTCTTCCAAATCGTTTTCACTCTTCTTTCCCAAACTCATTTGTACATAGTCGCTTCTTTCATTTTCTGACTTTCTTCACCTTCTTCATCTCTCATATTCTTCTGACTTTAACTATTAACTCTTTTTCTTTTTCTTAACTTTAAAAATAGATAAGAACTATCGTTTTGTTTTCTTAAAGATTTCAATACAAGAACGTAAATGCTTCTATCGCAAAACCCTCCTTGTGGATCACGACCCGCATAGCCACTTGCTATAGCGGAAGAATTGAGCACTTGCACATATTTGTTTTAAGTTCTGTAATTCCGTATTTTTGTGCAGGTTTGACCTCAATCAAATTTTGGCGCCGTTGCGGGGAGGGTAACATGTTTTTTATTGAAATCTAAATTTTTTTTGAAAATTTTTTAGAACTAAACGAATTTTCTTCTCTGTTGCAGGTTACAGGGCAATCAAAGCAGGAAATTAATATTGCAGTGACATACAAGTGGCCTTGGGCCTCTGCTATAGAAAGCAGAGACCAAGGGCCCTCTGAATTGCCGCGTTTCCACGACAAAAGCCGCGGAACCGCGGCAATGAAGAGTTGACTACTAACAGCTTTTTGCAGGGCTGCTTAGTTTACAAAATTCTAGTTTGCTGCAATTCTTTATTTCCTATATGCCATCACATAAGCCTGCTAATAATCAACAGTAAAACGTTTGTTGCAAAAGTTAAAAATTGATTAGACGTTTGCATTTTAGGCACGCGTTTTTTTCAATTCATTTATTTTTACTATTGAAGAGTGCTGGAGCAAGGTACGTTCGCATTGCATGTAGAATAGGATTCATCTCTTGGTTGATTTTCATTGTTTTGAGTGAATCCTATTTACATATCTTGTACACTTGCACAAAATTATTTTAAGGGCACTAACCCATAACAAGATAAGGTGGGGATTTAATCACCCTTCCTTAGCCCAAAAATCACATCCTAAGCACTCACTAACCCAAGCCTAACTAAAATTGAGTAGACATTGGCCCTAGGGGCATCTCGGACTCAATTAGGAGATTATCCTAAGGGGAAAAATGTTGGAATCTGACTCCTATAAAATCAGTGTCTAGAAAGGGATTGAGGGCCGAAAGCCCTAAGGTTGGTGGTTATTTAATTAAGGAACGTCTTTGACGGAAAACTCCCACCAACCTTGCCCTGACCTGGCTGATTAGCTTGTGGTCAAAGTCTACATAAGACCTCCCGTGGACAGTCTAATCAGTTAGGAGTCGTCTAGGTCATAAGTCTACCCTAACCTAGTTAGAATTTTTTTCTTTTATTTGTTTGCTTATTTGTTTGTTTTTTGTTTGTATTCTATTGTGTGATATGGACTATAATAATAATTTTTCAACTACAATAATAATCCATATTACACACCGACTTCATTTTCGGATATTACCAACCCGGCATATCATAACTTTGACCAACCTAGTGTGCCGGATTGGTCTTATCCGAATCAATATAACCCATACCCCAAATCTAATAACTATAATTTCCATAATAATTTCAACTCTTCACCGAGTCAGTGGGGATTCACCTCCCCTGAGCATAATTTTCAACCACCTTGTCCTCCTTCTCCACCTAGTCCACAATATTTTCAAGATTCATACTCAGTTCCACCCGTCCAAAATAGGAAACCATCAATTTTGGAAATGAGTATGCGTGAGTCCAAACACAAATCCCAAAATCTGATGGACTCACAATTTCACTACCACTTCTAAGACAATTCTTCATCTTTTCATCAAAACAATGAACATATCACCTATGAAGAGATGCTTGAATCCATGACTCAGGCTCAAAACGCTCGTAATAGTGACATAGATATGATGGTCGAATCTCTACGTTCTCACCGTTGGACCAGTTCTGATGTCACTACCCATTCTGTTAGAGCCGAAGAGTCAAGTTGTTTTGGAAATCAAGATTCTATTTCAAAACAACCTTTTGAACTTGCCCAAACTCCAAATTTTGAAAAAGATATTGACAGTTTGGCAAGTTACTCCTTTCCTGAAATAGAACTTGAAAATGATTATGATCCTGAACCCCAAATTAGTGATTCAATTCTTCTTCCTGATTCAATAATGACTCCGGTATCTTCACCTGACTTCAATCTTTTCCCGGAGTCAACATGGATCCTATACCAATTCATAATGAAATTGAATCCCCCATCTTTGAGGATCATATTGAACTTGACCAATTATACAATTTTGAAAATCCTATTGACAAATTGGCAAGTTCTCAATTTTTTGATATTGAACTCAATGAGATATGTGACCTAGATTCTCAAATCTGTGATCCAGTTTAACTTTCTGAATCAATATTGACTCCTGTTTTGTCACCAAACTTGAGTAATATTTTAGAGTCAGTTTTGATTCCTCCACCTATCATTCCTGAACTGGAATCACCCATATTAGGTCACATCCCATTGTTGGAAAATCAATGTGGACTTGAGTTCAACTTCTTGACTTGGACCCAATTCCTGAACCAATTTCGACTCTTGAACCTTTACTTGACTTAAGTTACCTTCCTGAGTCGGTATTAGTTCCTGTACTTCCTGAGTCTAAGTCAATCATTCTATCATTTCATACTCCTTTCTGGGATGAGGTGGTTGACAAATTTGACTCCGAAATCAATTATGGAATATGAAAATTAGATGGGGTTAAATATTTAATAAAGATCCTTTATGGATACATCTTTTTAATGGGTTATATTAAAGATATTGCTGATGGGTTCCTCCGAGACCCAAGAAAAGTTGATTGGACCGCATTTCGTAGACCAATCAGACCACCACCGGAACCACCACCTTAAGGTAACCATTTTCCTTCCCTTTCTTCTTTTCATGCATCTATGCATTAATTCATACATTGAGGACAATGTATGAGATAGGTGTGGGGGAGGGTCTAACATAACTTTTCTTTTTCTTTAAAATAAAAAAATTAACATTTTTCTTTACTTTTAAAAACTTTTTGAAAAATAGAAACAATATTTTGACTTATTTTTGTAAGAAATTAAGTTAATTTTAAGGAATAGGAAAATCCAAATTAGGATTTCTTATACTTGATCAAAATAAGATTATTTGTTTGATTTTTAGAGTTAGGAAGATATTTGTCAAAGTAATTTGGTCTTGATCTTTACCTTGATGAAATATGCACACTTCATACACTTACACACTTAGGGTTCAAAAACAAAGATTCTTATGCCTTATTAAAAAAAAACAAGTCTAATTATTGATTAGCTAGGTGCTTTGGCCTAAGCAAGCCTTAGTATTTATGCGAAAGATGATTAGATAAGTTATAAAAAATATATATATATACAAACAAATCTAATTATTGACTAGCTAGGTGCTTTGGCCAAAGCAAGCCTTAGTATTTATGCGAAAGATGATTAGATAAGTTTGAAAAGAAAAATCCTCTGATTAAGCTGGGTATTTGTGCCTAATAAAGCATAAGTATTCACGCCTAAAAGAGGTTCATATAATAAAATCCTTAGTTTTGTGGCCTTATTTGCTCGAGTCCTTAAGTCCTTGGGGGTGTTTTCTCACCTGGTGCCCTAAGACCGTTTGGTTTGGGAGTCATCGATTAGAGGCTCGTTACATGGGCAGATTAGAAAGCCTAATAGAACTAAGAAATAATACCACAAAAAAAAAGTATATATAAATAAATAAGGCATAAGAGTTAAAGTTAATGAACCCTTAGTCAAAATTTTCACAGTCATGAAGGTGCATATGACTTAGGGTAAAGTAATAGACTAGATGAGAAGTACAATTTGACTCCTTACTTTGATTGATAACAAATTTTTGAATAGAGACTAAGTTTAGGAATGAAAAATTCAGTCTTCCTATAACTTATAGATTGCTTAGATCTTACAATTATATTTCAAATATTTTTCTCTTTCAAAATGCCTTTCGAAAATACTAACTCTTTGTTTCACTTTCTTTATGGATTTTGTGGGTGTAATCCGCTGAAAACCCTCACGAGACAAAACTCGTCCTCTAGGGGAAACCTAGAGGTTTAACGGCTTGTTGCACATGCTCAGTGCAATCGCGTGACCTGCGAAAGTGGTCTAATAATCCTTAGTATAGTTTAGTTGTTTTGCTCGAGGACGAGCAAAAGATAGGTATGGGGGTGTGCTTGGTCGCTAATATTGCATATTTAGTATCATATTTCCATACTTATTTTAGAATAAAAGCCTGCATTGTCCTAATTAATTGTTTAATTTATTGCAGGCCCAATCCTTAAGGAGATGAAGAGAAATGAGCCCAAAAGCCCACCAGAATTCTGAATTAAATCAGAATTAATTCGCACACACTAAATCAGGGCAAAATCAAGAGGTTGAAATCGGTTGAGAAGAATCCTCTCAGAATCGATCGGTTAAAGCCAAGAATCCAAGGTCATTTCGTCAGAATCCGGGGCTCAAACGGAGAAACCAACAAAGGATAAAGCTAGAAGAAACTCTCAGGATGACCCACCAACAGGGTGTGGCCTTCTGGCCACACCCTGGCCGCGGAAACGCGGCCAAAGCCGCGTTTCCGTGGCTTGGTTAGGGAGTTAGGGGGAGCGTTTGCTCCCCCGATCTCCCCGGGATCCTGGTTGTTGGTTTTTGGCCTATAAAAGGGCATTCTCTGTGCTGAAAAATGGACGCCAATACAGAGTAGGATTTAGCCTAGTTTTTCATTTCTTAGTTTAGGTTTTTGTTTTTCTTTTTCATGTAATTGTAATTTTCATTTATGTAAATAAGAGGAGATCAGACTTTCATCGAAGAACAAGAATGAAGCTGGAGCTATAGTGACAATGGTGTAAGGTTTTCTTTCTTTTCTTTGATTGTTATGAAATCAAATCTTTGTTCTTTCTTTGTATGTACTTCTTTTTAGTTTTCTTCATCTTCTTCTTTTCTACTTTACTCTTCTTTTGGTACAAATTGTCTTCCAAGTGAGTCTAAAAGCATCGAAAGAGCCTTGCCTTTGCGAGTGCCACCGATAGCTCATGACGATGGAATTGTGAGTCTCTCTGTATCATTTCATACTTGAAGTAGTCTTGATGATGTAATGTGGAAGAGACCAAAAATCTAATCTTATGGGCTATGCGCTGAATGCCTCCACTTCAAGGTAAAATCATCGCTAAGAACTCAAGGTAAGCTTTTGGTAAAAAGAAGGTAAGTACTTGTCTTTCTTTCTTTTCTTTTATTTCTTTAATGTAGATCACCACCCTTCCAAATCGTTTTCACTCTTCTTTCCCAAACTCATTTGTACATAGTCGCTTCTTTCATTTTCTAATTTTCTTCACCTTCTTCATCTCTCATATTCTTCTAACTTTAACTATTAACTCTTTTTCTTTTTCTTAACTTTAAAAATCGATAAGAACTATCGTTTTGTTTTCTTAAAGATTTCAATACAAGAACGTAAACGCTTCTATCGCAAAACCCTCCTTGTGGATCACGACCCGCATAGCCACTTGCTATAGCGAAAGAATTGAGCACTTGCACATATTTGTTTTAAGTTCTGTAATTCCGTATTTTTGTGCAGGTTTGACCTCAATCAAGTAACAAGAGGGTTCTACCAACATTCTGTTTTTCGATTCCCTGAACAAGGCGAGAAGAGAATCTCAGAATCTCATCAGCCAGCAGTCTGATTGTCTGATCGATCGCATCGTCAAAGGGATAAAGTGATCGCGCGCTGATCAGATTCCTACCGGCACACTTCCCCAGAAATCTCAGAGGAGATCTACCTACAATCTTTTTACTTCAAAGAATTACTTATAATTTAGCTCCTCGACCCCTTTTTTGTAAGTTTTCCCCTTTGCAAAAATCGATGAAAAATAAGATGGCGACTCTGCTGGGGAGTAAATTCTCCACTGTTGAGAATCAAGTGTCGCAATGCGACGAACAGACCTTCGGGTCTACTGCTGAGTGCAAGGAAGTTGGCGCAGCTAGAACCCCACTGGCTAATACTTTGAAGCAAATCTCTGTCAAGACAGATAAGGCTCTCCGCAAGCCTACTATGGTCTTCTGACGCAACAAGGAGGGTCAGGATCTTAAGCCTATTACCTTCGACAACCTGGTCATTCATTTCGATCAAGGAAAATTTGAAGAACTCCTCTCTGAAGGTGGTCCAATGCTCGACGTACGGAAGCATAGGAGGGTCATGGTGACCAAGGTTTCAGAGCAGAAACTAGCCCTAGACGGGCAAGCAGCCTCGCCGAGGCTAGCCAGGTTCTCTGCGAGTATAAATCTCCTCTTCCAAAGCAGATGTGGAGGCCAAAGCAGAAAGCTCTCTATGAAGCTTCAGGCGTAGCTACGCCACAGGCTCGCCTATCATGTGAAGACAAAGGCAAAAGGCCAGCTTGCTTCGCTGAGGCCATTAGCCGCGAGGCTAGAACAGCGACTATACCTTCGCCTAATCCAGGAGCAGCAACACCTCGCGCCAACCTCGTTCTTCCGAGCGAAGTTGCTGATGACATGGCAAACACAACGCATGTCCCTCGGGGTACGTGCGGAGTTCCTAGCCGCTAGACTGGAACTAAGGCACCTAGCAGTGCTACTCTCCTTCGCAGCAAGGAAGCGAACAAAGCACTACAGCGTGCTTCGCTCCCCAGTTCATCAAACACTGAGCTTGTCCTTCGCAGCAGAGCTAAAGGATCGTCCCTAAGTGTTGACAGCGGTGCTTATGCAGCTTCGGCACCCAAGGATATTCCAAAGTTCTTAGCCGCGAAGCTAGAGCTAAAGCACTATTTAATGCTAATTACCTCTGCGGTGATGAAAGGAACATGGCATCTTCCTATGCGCAATCCAACAGAGCCTCTGCGCTAAACCGCTTAAGCCTAGCTGGGTCTGACTTGCGAGAATTCTTGACGAATAAACGGAAGTCGGAATCTTTTCGGACTTCTCCCTCTTGTTGTCAACAAGTAGGATGTCAGTTGGTGACCGTCCACTCAGTCCATTGTCGGCTAGAATCAATCCCCACCACTCCTCCAGACCGACGATCAGTTTTTGATGACTATCGGAATGAGATCTTGTGAAGCATCGCAAAAGGAGCATATCACAAAATCTGCCCTTTGCATCCGTTAATATGATCGGAAGGGAGAGAACCGCGTAGGGACAGACGAGCGTCACATACCGCTCCCTCAAGTTCTCCAGATCTGGACTATAGTCCAGGCCTTGGCGAAGTCTTGGTACACAAAGAAGGTGTCTTCTGAAATACCAGATCTAGGGTCGCAATACCCTATAGTTATGAGCAGCCATCCTCCTCAACTACAGTAACCTCGCCAGTGTAAAGTTACCTAGAGGGGGGTGAATAGGTGATGGCTAATCTAATGGTCACTTAATGCCAAATAATGCGAAAGTAAAAACTATTATGACCTAAACAGACTATTTAAAGTAAACACCACGTATAACACAAGAGTGTAGCCGAATTCCCCGTGAAGGGCTCTGGACTAACTCCTTTAGATTCCCCTAGATAAGGGTTGAGGTGCCGCGTTGGCTCTCTTGGTTAAATACAAGTGTTAGCAAACAAACCCAAGCAAGTATAACAATTAAGCACACAAGGTATATCAAGCATATAAAGATGAACATAATTTAAGCATGCAAGATATAAACAAGAGATAGAGAGAGAGAGAGCAATCACAAACACAAGGGATTTGTTTCGAGGTTCGAGCACCCTTGCTCTACATCCCCGCTTTCGACACACGAAGGATTTCCACTATAATCGATCCCACCGGATCACTCGGTGCCTCAACACCTACAACTCTCGGACTCCCTAGTCCGTACACACCGCAAGCCCACCGGCTCGCGAGGCCGCACCTCAAACAAAGAGTTCGCACCCGAACTCGAAACACCGAGTCCCCACTAGGACCCGAAATAATGCGAACACACACGTCCGCCTCCTCAAAGAACAAAGATGAACTTTGGTGATCACAACTCTTGATCACCTAAAATCCTCTCACAACAAACTCCTATAGGTAGATATAGCAATGGATGGCTCAAGTGTTGTGTGAGAAAACAAGGAAAGAGATGGTGGAGGAAAACTCAAGAAATCTCTTTTTAAACACTCTTTATAAAACTCCCCTTTTGATTGGAAGTATTAGCTCTCAATTTAGTGGAGAAAACTCTTTTAAAGAAGTGGGAAAAATTGGCTCAAAATCCATTAGAAATCTTGTTGAAAAACAATGCCCAAACCCTCAAATTTATAGGGCTAGAAAAAACTAGCCGTTGGGGTCTGTCAGGCCTGTCGGACGACCGCCCGGTCGTCCGGCCAACGGTCATATTTCAGACCGTTGTGCCATCGGTCGACCGGTCGGTCGACCGATCCAGGATACAGAGAGCAAGTCTCTCTGTACGGTCGACCGCTCGGTCGACCGGGGCCTTTCCAGAGAGCAGAGCTCTCTGAACGGTCGACCGGGTCGGTCGGCTGGCCCTCCTGTCAGAACTGGCGTGCACGTCTGTGCACGTCGGTCGACCGCCCGGTCGACCGGCTGAAGCCAGATCAGAAAACTTAGGGATTTGAAACTTGGTCTTTTGGCTCACATAAAATCCCATAAATTCACAGAAAATCTACAAAAATAGTTTTACCAATATACTTTGATAAACAAACATGCTTGCACAAAATCAAGGCATGTTATAAATGATTTGACTATTTTTGTAATATGGAAAAATTGGCTTAAATGAAAAACAGTATTTTCCAAACTTGATTTTTACAAACTTTGTTTTTCCAAAATATCTCCAAATACAAAAACAAGATATTTAAACAACTTTTAAAGCATAGTGTGTATGGATATGATCCACTACACAAACATGGTGAAATATCTATGTTTTTGACATTAAGCTCTAAACATGATTTTGGATAAAAGATATGTAAACTTGAAAACCAAAATCCAACATGTATTTTCTAAAATTGAAAATCTTTTCTAAAAACAAACTAAATCAAGAGTGTGTGTGTATATGAACTTGAGCAATCCACCAACTACTCTATCCTTTACATTTTAACTAAAACAAAATCTTCTAAAACAAACCTAGACACAAGTCTTCATCTTCTTGAAGTCTTCACTTGAAGCCTTCTTGACTTGGTCCAAACACCGTGCTAGCTCCAAAAGTTGACTTCAAATCCTTTGTTGAAGCTATGCACCTACTAAGATCTTGATCATGAATCTGTCACTAATTAAACACAAGATCATTAGTATAATAACTACATGAGTTGATCATCATCAAAACTAAAGTGATGGGCCTTCGGGCTAACAGGCAGAACTAATGAGAAGATTATTCAAATGGTCTAATGAGGAGGACGAAGACAACGGGTATGCCTCTTCAGCGACAGTCAGCTCGGTGTGAAAGGATAGAATGTCAGTGAATATGGCTGATAACGGTTATGATGACCTCCGACGACGGTTGGAAGCCCAAGAGTAAACCTCTAAAGCCCAGAAAGAAGCCTTGAACAGCATTCAACAGATGCTCGCTCAACTCCTCATCAACCGGAATAACAATGATACCGGGAGTAACCATGATGAGGAAGGACATCATAGCCATGAATCAACCAAAGACTGAGAAGTCAAAGGAAAGTTCTTCTATGGACGCTGAAGTTCTTAAAGGCATCCAAGCTCAGATTGCATCCCTAGCACAGAGGGATGAACTAAAGAAAGTAGGGACAGTCCATCCTTACCCTTTGGAATGGGATTCAGTACCATACCCGCCAAAGTTCAAACCACCAACATTGCATTCGTATGATGGCAAGAGCTCGCCAAATCAACACATCTATTATTTCTGGTCTCAGACTGGTAATGTCATAGACAATGATGCTATCATGGCCAGACTATTCATTGGCACCTTGAAGGGGGTAGCATTCGACTGGTTCGGAAGCCTTCCTCCGGGCTCTATCAATTCTTGGATCGACCTAGAAACTTGATTTCTTTCTCATTTCTACGAGGATGATACCGAGGTGACCATGGACAAACTCCTCTCTACCGTATAAAAGAAGGGCGAATCTATCCGCGACTACATTGAACAGTTCAGAAACTTATTTTTGATGTGCCCAGCAGGGTGCCATTACCCATGCTCTTGCAGACATGCAGGCATAACTTTCTCGACCAAGTGGAGAATCGTATGGGGGCTGTCAAAGCCCATACCTGAAAGGAACTAGTCGAACAAGCTGAGATAGCTGAAAAGTCGGCTAAGAAGTTCGAACCATCTATCCCTAAAGGCAAATGGGGTATGAATAATAAAGAACGCAGAGACATGGCACAGTCTTCTCAAGCCAAAGGGAAAGAGATTATGTCCATTGAATTGTCAGGGGACGTTCAGTTGAAGGCAAGAAGAGCGGCTTCAATAATCAGGAGTCTAAGTTTTCTCCGAAGCAGTACTCTTTCAAAGACGAACAGGTGATTGCAATATTCCATTTACTCCACAAAGGAAATAAATTGAAGCTACCGGATGCTCGGCATCCTAATGAAGTAGGACGCACAAACGATCCCAACTATTTCCTCTTTCATAGGATGGTTCACAATCCTACTGATAAGTGCTTTGTCCTCAAGGACAAAATTCAAGCTTTAGTCGATGCTGGAGTTCTGACTCTGAAATCAGAACAAAAGAAAGTCACTGCAAATATAGTGACTCTCAAATTCGGCAAAACCCCAAAAGTCACAGTTCCTGACGGGACCTCTCTAATTCCTGCACCGCGACTGGAAGTCAAGCATCCTTCAGCTAAAACTCAAGAGAATAAGGGTCTTGTTCCCTTGACACTGGAGACAGGAGAAATCATGTGGATACACTCAGACCTTGTTCAAGACGAACAATGGGATTCAAAGAAGTCCAAGTCGAAGGGTAAATCTTGCAATGTTGTCTCCATCTTGCCGGATGATGGCAATCTCATATCAGCTTCTCTAAGCAATTTCGAAGGGGAAAAGGACGCTTGCACGATGCAGGCTGCTGTACCTCAGCCAGCAGGTACTCGATCTGGAAAATCATACTTAAGACAGTATGAGAAAGTTACTGACGAGACACAACAGCAGACAACGTTAGTACAAATATCCACACCGACTCCGCTCCCGACAACGGGAAAAGAGAAGCAGAAAGAAATTCGGTTCGACCATGTCCTGAAGAAGCCTTCAGGCCCAGGGCTTAACATGCCCTTTCGTTTTGACATATTGGCCCAGCTGGCCAATATCCCAGCTCGTATTACCATACACAAGCTCCTTCGTCTCTCGAAAGAGACAAGAGAAGCACTGGCTAACTCAGAATCATTCCTAACATATATGTCAAAAATCCCTAAAGATGACACTCAGTCTTCTTGCCCCAAATGCCATCATGTGCAATCAAGGGTACCTGCTATCACCTTCACAGTGGAGGATATGCTTCTCAAGGATAACAAGCACGATCGACCTTTGTACTACATCAGATACATCGGTCGACATGCATTGAAAGGGTACAGGTTGATCCAGGGTCTGCACTCAGTATCATCCCCAAAAGACTCCTCTACTTCCTTGGCATACCACTGTATCGGTTGTCTGCAACTACTACAACAATATACGGTTTTAATGCAGAGAGTAGTCATCCACTTGGGAAGAATCGACTCCGTTGCCGAATCGGGAGCCTGACGTCAGAAGTGACGTGCTATGTCATTGACGCTGACACGTCGTACAACTTGTTACTAGGACGACCGTGGATCCACGCCAACTGGATCGTTCCCTCTACTCTGCATCAATGTTTCAAATATGTTGAAGATGATACAACAGTACGAACTGTCTTCGCCGAGAAGCAACCATTCAAAGGGGTAGATAATTACTTTACTGACGCTCTCCTGTATCAAGAGATCGGTGAAACATCGAAAGAATCACTACCTGATGACGATGATAGTGGCAATGAGGCAGATTCAGAGTCTGAAGCAGACATGCCAGCCATTCTAATCGGTGAACCGATTGTAGTATGTCTTAATAATCCCCAATGTAACACTCCTTCTGAAGATGAGGGCGAATGGGTAATTAATGACAATATTTCCTTTGATTATCCTATGAGTATTGAATTGTTTGAATCCGCTACAGATAGCTCTCTGCACATGCCCTTGCATAAACCAAGTACATCAAGTACATCGGTGGAATCTATAGAAGGATCCATTTTAGTGGTTCCTCCATCTAAAGAGGGTCAATTATCAATAATATTCGGTAAAGCCCAACTGCGAAGGTCTACAGCTGCGGATTCAAGTTCAGACTCAGACACCCCACAATTTTTCCATTACGCGCGATCAGCGCACCATATGATGAGGAAAATGGGATACAACCTGCAGTATGGGAAGGGCCTGAATTTCAGAAAAGGAAGACCTGATTTTCTACGCAACTTCGTGCCAAGAGGGAAACCGGCAAACTACTATGATAACACGCGCAGGGGTTGGGATACGTTACACCTACACCACCAGCAATCTTTCAGTCCAAGGATGACAAACCGGTCCCATCACACTCTGCTTCTTCCTCCGAATGGGACTCAGATGTCAGTATGGGAACGATGTTCGAGAATCTCACCATTAATATGACTACAAGCAGTCAATTGGAGCCAGAGGAAGCTACTAATAAGGAACCATGGGCTCAGCAATTGGATCTCCAGTAGAAAAAGCGATTCGAACAACACGAACCACCTACTGAAGACAAGGTGATCCAGGTTAACTTAGGTAGTCAAGATCACCCTAAGTCCATCTTTATAAGTGAAAGCTTATCACTCGCAGAAAGATAAGAATTGATGATACTTATAAAGGAGTATATAGATGTTTTTGCATGGAACTACGAAGACATGCCCGGACTTGATCCACGAGTAGCCATGCATCGTCTGAACATCAGACCTGACGCCAAGCCAGTTAAGCAGCAGCAACGCCGGTTTCATTCAAATATTATGGAGGCTATTGAAGTCAAAGTTCATAAGCTTATTGCATGCGGCTTCATACGGGAGGAACAACATCTAGATTGGGTTGCTAATATCGTTCCTGTTCTCAAGAAGAATGGGAAGATATGGATCTGCATCGACTATCGTGATCTCAATACAGCCTGTCCTAAAGACGAATTCCCACTGCCCATCACCGATGTCATGATTGACAATACCTGCGGATTCGAAAGAATGTCCTTCATGGACAGCTTTTCAGGATACAATCAAATTATGATGTATCTGGAGAATGAAAAACATACTTCATTCCAGACACCGTTGGGGATATACTGTTATACCGTGATGCCCTTCGGGTTAAAGAACGCGGGGGCAACTTATCAGCGGGTAATGAGTATGATTTTCCGTGATCACCTCCGAAAAATGGTAGAATGTTATGTCGACGACATTGCTGTCAAAAGTCGCGATAAGAATGACCATCTTCGTGACTTGAGAACAATGTTCGACATAATGCGAGCTCATCAGCTGAAAATGAATTCGACAAAATCCTTCTTGGGGGTTTTGAGTGGCAAATTCCTTGGATTTATTGTTACATCAAAAGGAATTCATCTTTACCCGGACAAAGTCAAAGCCATTCAGAACATGCATCCACCTAAGAATCTCAAAGGACTTAGAGACCTGCAAGGTAGACTGGCTTATATCAGAAGATTCATCGCAAATCTCTCAGGCCGCTGTCAATCGTTCACCCGACTCATGAAAAAGGGTGTTTTTTTTGGTATGGGATCAAGCTTGTCAAGAAACTTATGAAGATATCAAAAGATATCTCACAAAATCTCTAGTCTTAGTAGCTCCCACATCAGGAAAATCGTTCCTGCTTTATGTGAAAGCTATGGACCATTCTCTCGGTACTTTGCTTGCTCAAAAAGATGATAATGATCACGAACAAGCTATTTATTATCTGAGCAGATTTTGATAGGGGCGGAATCTCACTATAATCCTATTAAGAAGGAATGCTTAGCTCTTATCTTTGCTATTCAGAAGACACGACATTATTTGGTTGGCCAAACTATACATGTAATTTCCAGAGTGAACCCTTTGCGTCTTCTCATGACGAAACCAGGATCATTAAATTTAAGATTAGTTAAGTGGGCGCTTCTTTTATCTCAGTACGACATGCTCTTTGTCCCTCAGAAGACGGTTAAAAACCAGGCACTTGCAGAGTTCTTGGCTGCTCATCGGTTCCAGAAAGCTCAAAACTTCATAAAGACATTCCAGATGAAGTTTTTGAATCTAATATAACTTCAGAGGATGAAGTTTGGTAGATGTTCTTCGATGGAGCATCACGAATAGGCCCTAAAGGCAGGATCATTACCGGTGTGGGGGTTGTGTTTATCTCTCCACAAAATCATGTCCTTCCTAGAGCATTATCTCTGATGGAATCATGCTCCAACAATGTGACAGAATATAATGCTCTACTTATTGGCCTTCAGCTCGCTCATGAAATGGGGGTACGCTACCTTGAAGCTTATGGCGATTCAAAACTGATTATCAATCAGGTTAAAGGCAAATATGAGGTCCGTCACGAAGATTTGGTACCTTATTACCACGCAGTCATCAAAATGGCTAATCTGTTTGATGGCTTTTACATTGGTCATGTTTCTCGATCTCAGAACACTAGGGCCGATGCTCTGGCGGCACTATCAACAATGCTAGCCTTGCCAGTCGATAGGGAGATCACCTTACGGTGGCAACTCGGCACCTTGTCTGCTCTAAACATATGTTGAGAACCAGAGAGGTCTATAATATCTCGACGGATCTTGAACCGAGAGATTGGCAATTTTTCCTCATCGACTATGCTCTACATGGTTTGCTGCCGGACGACCCTAAATAAGCGGCATCTATCAGGCGAAGGTCTCTCTGCTTTTACTATGATCCAACTCTGAAGACACTTTACCGTCGCTCATATGACGGTATCCTCCTCCGTTGCCTTTCTAATTCAGAACCACAAGAAGTGCTTAAAGACGCACGATGACATATGCAGAGCTCATCAGTCAGATCTAAAACTTAAAAACCGATTGCATAGGCTTGGATATTATTGACCAACCATGATAGCTGATGTCATCCAATATGCACGAAGGTGTAAGGCCTGCCAAATCCACGCGGACTTTATACATCAACCCTTAGATTTACTCCATCCAACCGTTGCTTCATGGACATTTGAAGCGTGGAGAATCGATGTCGTAGGACCAATTAGCCCTTCTTCGATAAAAGGACACCGGTTTATCCTAGCGATAACTGATTACTTTTCAAAGTAGGCAGAAGCTATTCCATTGGTTGAAGTTAAAACTTCTAACGTGGTTAATTTCATCAAACACCATGTCATCCATCGATTTGGTGTCTCTAGGCGGATCATCCATGATAACGGTCCCCAATTCGTCAGTCAGGTGTTCTACCAGTTTTGCGATAAGTACCGAATTCAGAATGTGGCATCAACTGCTTATAATCCTGCCGCTAATGGCTTGGCAGAAGCATTCAACAAGATAATCATTAAGTTACTCAAAAAGTTCATTTCCTCAAATAAGCGAGACTGGAATGAGAAGCTTAGTGAATATCTTTGGGCCTACCGAACCACAATTTGGACCCCTACGGTAATACGCCTTTTTCCCTGGTGTACGTATGCGAAGCGGTCATACCATTAGAAATCCAGATGCCATCATTGCGAGTCACTTTAATGACTAAGATGACAATAGAAGATAATGATCAGTTGCGTCTTCAAGAGCTCGAAGCCCTAAATGAGAAGCGGTTACAAGCTCAGTAACACATTGAGTTGTATCAAGATTGGATCTCAAAAGCCTTCAATAAGAAGGTCAAGAAAAGAGTCTTCCAGAAAGGAGATTTGGTTTTAGCCGTCAGACGACCGATGATCATGACGCACAAAACCAAAGGCAAATTTTAGCCCAAATGGGAAGGACCGTTTGTAATAGAAACAGTCTATTCAAACGGGGCATATCGCCTTATGACTTCAGATGGTGATTTACTCATGACGCCGATCAACGGCAAGTTCTTAAAGAAGTATTATCCTTGATAGGATTCTTCTCATGATCAAGTTAACATTACACCTCTGATCAAGACCTTCAAATTCAAGATATGCAGAAGGAGCGCTCCTCTCTTTTTCTAAACGAGATCACACGACCGTAAACCAGTATTGAGCTGATCGTACACTGGTTGTCTCAAAGAAGAATCAAGGTTACGAATACAGTAACCGAATAATCCAACACCTCTAACGGTTAAGGATAAAGGAAAATGTTGGCCTTTAAGCCAACATAAGTCCTTCACAATCATGCTGAGGGGAATAGCATGGCTAGCCTGACTCAAATGGTAGTTGGTAAAGGCATACCAAATCCGTTGACAGCTGAGGATTTCTAAAAATCCTAAGGGACCTGTTCCCGTTTGATTCCCTCTCTAAAATTACTTACCAATTCCCGTCCATGGAATGGTGAAACTACATATAAAAGTATTCATATCCCTTGCAAGATGATGAGTCTAGCCTATCATGTTAACACCAAACCTCTGGTAGTAAGACTATAATTTACTCCCCAACAGATAAAAGCCAATATCCCCAGTGAATAATCCCGCTTGTCATTCTCTTCAACAGAATGGCAGGTACACTCAAATTACTGTTATGCTCAAGCACCTCTAACATTACATGAATCCTTGTCAAGTTAACACCACACCTTTGTCAAATTGCTTTACGAATCCCCACGGAGTTCTTTTTGTCATGTTAACGATCACCTCTGACATGTAATCTCTTATGGGATTCATTTCCTAACTCCCCAGTGGGTTTCTAATGATCAGTCCTCAGTAGACATTTCTGGTTGTCAAGTTAACAATATACCTCTGACAATTTCTTCCAAATAACATCCGAAAGAGATACTAAAATCCACATGGAGTTAATAATCAAGTCTGATTTCTCCCAGTGGAACTATTCCTTTGTCATCATGTCCAGTTCGTCACCTCTGAATGATAAAATCCTAAGCTTGGTGGCTTCTCAATCAGTTACGTCTCTGCGACCTCTGAACCGACAGATAGCCAAGTCTCATCTTTCAGTCCAGTAGGGACTATTTCTTTGTCATCATGTCCAGTTCGTCACCTCTGAATGACAAAATTTTGAGCTTGGTGGCTTCTTAATCGGTTACGTCCCTGCGACCTCTGAACCGACAGATAGCCAAGTCTCATCTTTCAGTCCAGTAGGGACTATTTCTTTATCATCATGTCCACTTCATCACCTCTGAATGACAAAATTCTGAGCTTTGTGGCTTCTCAATCGGTTACGTCCCTGCGACCTCTGAACTGACAGATAGCCAAATCTCACCTTCCAGTCCAGTAGGGACTATTCCTTTGTCATCATGTCCAGTTCGTCATCTCTGAATGATAAAATTTCGAGCTTGGTGCCTTATCAATCGGTTACGTCCCACGACCTCTGAACTGACAGATAGCCAAGTCTCATCTTTCAGTCCAGTAGGGACTATTTCTTTGTCATCATATCCAGTTCGTCACCTCTGAATGACAAAATTTTGAGCTTGATGGCTTCTCAATCGGTTACATCCCTACGAACTCTGAACTGACAGATAGCCAAGTCTCATCTTCTAGTCTAGTAGGGACTATTTCTTTGTCATCATATCCAGTTCATCACCTCTGAATGACAAAATCCTGAGCTTGGTGGCTTCTCAATCGGTTACGTCCCTGCGACCTCTGAACCGACAGATAGCCAAGTCTCACCTTCCAGTCCAGTAGGGACTATTCCTTTATCATCCTGTCCAGTTCGTCACCTCTGAATGACAAAATTTCGAGCTTGGTGGCTTCCCAGTCGGTTACGTCCCTGTGACCTCTGAACTGACAGATAGCCAAGTCTCACCTTCCACTCCAGTAGGGACTATTCTTTGTCATCATGTCCAGTTCATCACCTCTGAATGACAAAATTTCAAGCTTAGTAGCTTCTCAATCGGTTACGTCCCTGCGTCCTCTGAACCGACAGATAGCGAAGTCTCATCTTTTAGTCCAGTAGGGACTATTTATTTTAATGTGTGACTAACACTATCAGTTTATCGCCACTAATTAGTTTAGTTATACCGTTATTCCACTTCCTTGAAAATAAGGATTGAAAATTCAGAAAAATACAACAAGTTGGAAATACAACAGGGAAATCAAATAAAATTACTTTTTATTGATTTCAAAAGAGGAATACATGGATGTTCGGATTACAAGCTACGAGGGCGCTTCGTAAGACTTGATTCGTTCTTCAAGAGTAGCCAGCCTATTCTTCCTCTCCTCAGCAGCCCTGATAAGTGCCTGCGACCTCAACTCAGCCTCATTAAAGCTTACCGTTTGGGATAAGCGAGCCTCAATTTCAGCTAAAGTTGCCCTCTATGCTAGCTCCTGCTGCAGGACATCGTCATTTTGAGTCTTAAGCTGCTCTAACCGAGCAATCTCTTCAAGACGCACCGGTTCGGCCTTGGACAAAAGAAGATTAGCCTTCCTGATTATTTCCTTGGCCTTTTCAATCTTATCCTCAGCGTCAAGAAAAGCGCTGTTAGAAGCATCTATGGCATCCCCAATTTCTACTCTCCTCATCTCCAAGGTGAAATTTCAAGTCAGAGGAAATTGCCTTGGCTACTTCTTGAGCGGCGAGATGGGCTTCATGCATTTGAGCAGCAAGGTGCGCAAGCTGTTCGTTAACTGAAGACTCCAGATCTGAATGGCTAAGACGGTGCCATTCGTCCACATCCCTCTCAAGTCTGTCCACTAGAAACTCCAATGTGGCAGCCTGGTCGTTCCCTCCAATGTCTCAGATACTGTCAATGCTTCGGGAGAGGACCACCTTTAAAGCAGAGAATGAGGTAGTCGAGCCCTTCAAGACCAAAGCAATGGAGCGCATTAAGCCCTTATAAAAGCTGTCGACTAGCTCAGCCACGAATTCATTCTCGGCCTCAACTACTCCTGGTGAACGAGCAGCCTCTGAAGACAAAGCTTCCACCGGTTTCACTGACATAACTGTGGAAGGAATAGTAGAAGCACTAGTTGGAGCAATATGAGGAATCGCTAGTGATCTCGGAGGAGTCCTCATTGAAACCAATACACTAGCCACAATCAACGTAGGACTGGTGACGACTTTTGGGAGAGTTGGCTCAACCACCAGTGTTGGAGAAGTAGGACTGACAATCACCTTCAGCTTCGCAATTGGCAGGATGGGCAAGGCTGGCGAAATCACTGGCAGTTCACTTACAAATGTAGTTGGAAGTGAAATTGATTTCGTAACCACTATCCCCTCAGTCTCTTTAAAGCCACTTTTCGGTTCAGGGTGATAAGAGGGCAAGCCGTGATACAAAGCATCCAACTCAGCAGTGTCTGCCGTAGTCAAAGTACTTACTTCACCCCTGATTCCCTCAGGAAGATTGGTTGGCTCTCTTGAAGTCGATGCACCCAAAGGTGGAACACCTGTAGTAAGACTCTGTTTAAGTAAGGTATGATCAATACCAGGAAAGAATTACTCACAAAAGGTCAAAGCACTACCAAAAGATGATGTCGCCTCAGTCGCCTTGACCGCAGTTTCTCTCCGAACTTTCTCGACCGCGGCATCAATCCCCTCAGGCTCCATAGGAAAGTCTTCGGCAGAGTCAACACGGATGGCCGGCCTATCTTAGCTCGCCGAACCTTCGGTGATCCATCCTATAGAGCTGGAGGCCATGGGCTTCCTTTTGAGGTCCCAGCACCTGAAGGACCTACATCGGCCGCATCACCTCCAGATTCTTCCGAGACGGCAAAATAGCTAGCCATATCGCCTTCTCATAAGTGAACAGGGGATCATAATGCTCCCCCTGTTCTCCTGCGACCTCGGTTCCCGGCCCTCACCGCCTCGGTTCCTGAGTCATGAAGTAAACAATGAGCTGTATGGAATATATAAAAGTGTATTGCAAGAACGGAGCTGATCTTACTCGGGTCCAGAACAGCTTTACTAG
This sequence comes from Agave tequilana, assembly GCA_038442645.1. Lineage (NCBI taxonomy): Eukaryota > Viridiplantae > Streptophyta > Magnoliopsida > Asparagales > Asparagaceae > Agave > Agave tequilana. The sequence continues at coordinate 81,957 of JAVJIF010008913.1, read as the reverse complement.
CGGTCTGCCTAGGAGCTGACAGCTTAATAACTAATAGAGCAGGAGGAGGAGGCACTGCAGATGATTCGCCCTCTGTAATAACAGTAGGAGCGTAGCGACGAGGCTTCTTCACTACCCTCTTCCTGCGAGATCCGCCTTGCCGTTTTCGTTTGAAGTGGACATCATCTTCTTCCTCCAACTCCTCCACCTTTACATCGTCCATGGGAGCTGTGCCTACCCCACCAGAAGCAGCTGCTGGAGCCTCAGCACCTGTATCCCCTTCAAAGCGGGGACTTCCTACGTCCGAGGCCTTGCTATCATCAACAACAATGAATTCCCCGAGGCCTGGCACACAGACCCTCTTGCCCTCGCTTCTCTCAGTGACCTTCCACTTCAACCGCTGAGAGATCAACTTCACACCAAAGTAATTAATAGAAAACCCAGTTGGTGTGGAGTTCGAAGTTCTATACCACTGGCAGAATCCCAGGGTCGTCAGAAGGTTCAAAGTCCTCAGCGGCATGCACAGCCGCACCTCAGTACAGCCAGCAATATAAAACCGCCAGGCACGTGCTCCATCGATGGCTAGGCTGTTGTTCAGATTACCTATGTACAGTTGGTCATACAAACTGACGAGCAAACCGACTCGAAACATAGGGCTCCAGGTAACAGGTGTCCCCACTTCTATACAACAAGTGGGATGGCCGGATGCTAACCAGCTATTCGAAGACTCCCTGACTCAATGACGGTCTGCCTTTCCCTATATCCTTGAATTTTTCACCATAGCCTGCATCACGAATGTAGGGAAAGTACCGAAAAAGGCTGTAGACATCATGACGGCACAGCAATTTGCGGACCGCAGCCACATAAGTCCGTGACCATGAACACCCCTCGAATCGACGGAGAAGCACCATTCGAACACCTTCTGGGGGCTCCTCACCGACTTGATGATAGAGGGGCAGTGAAGGGCGAACAATGCCATCAAATAAGTATATGGCAAACCAATTCTGGGGTTTGGTCCGTCGCGAGGCAAGATAGTTCCCTTTTCCCGCTTCGTTGTTGGTGGCCTACAGAAAGCCTCCGTCAACGCACGAAAGCCTCTTTGAATATAGCACACCATTGCTGAAAGAAGTCCAAGAGAACGACCATGGACTAAACGAACAGCCGGTAATAACACAGTTGGATGAATGACGTCGCTAGACGGAGATGGCACCACGCATCTCTTCAGCCAAAATGTTAAAAAGCCAGCTAGAAGTGCCTTCCGGGATGTCGGTCGACGAGCCTGGTGGTGGAAACTCCAAAGAATATCACCTTTCTCATACGGTCCGTCATCTTCTTCCAAAATCAAATCCCCTTGAGAGTGCTCTTGCATCCGGCGAAAGATGTCTTCATCTGCAACTCCACAGTGAGCCGCTTCGGGAGTACCTTCTAGGTCAGGGAACAAATAATTTTCCCACCTCTTCAAACTGCATGAAGCTTCCTTATGGCTCCCTTGCATGCTTGAGCAAATGTAAAGGTAGCACATCAACTCCCGGTAAGTCTCAAACAAGGCGGGCTCCTACTTCTCCAGAAGTGCCAATTCCGCCTCGCACGGGAAATATTCTTCATATGGGAGAGACCCCAAAGGCAGAGCAGAGACTTCCCACATCTCATGCAAAGCCATGCCCAATTCGCCAACAGGGTGAAGAAGGTCCCTGTAGTCGGGCAGTACAACTCAAAGATGGTGTAGAAGTTCGCTACGCTCATCTGAATGCCGTAACAGGTCGCCCTGACGGCCTCATAGAGTCCCAATCTCTCCAGCTTCTCTTCAAAATGGGCAAGGATATATAAAGTCAAGTCCCTCCACCATGCCTTGGGAGGATGAATCCACCCAAGGGTCCTGAAATCAGTGGCCGGATAATTACCGTGAGCTTTAAAGAACTGATTTCTAAAAGTCTGAGCCACCGCGAGATTTTCTCCCACTGGGATGTCCGGAAGTACGTTCCCAGGGTGGAGACCCAATATGCAGCGAGGAGGACCCGCCCTTATATAACCAGGAGACGGAGCTATCAACTTTCCCACGTGAATGGATCGGTAGTCTGTGTCACTTGCCACTGCATCTTTCGAGCCCTCGTCACACATTGAAAGAAGGAAGGGAAAGTAGCGCTTGCTAGATGGGAGATATACTTCTCGCCATCTAGTTTGAAAATCCACTGCCCCTCTCTGGCTAGCAGTTGGTGATCATTGTCTGGTGCTGCATCTCCAAACATGAAGCCGGACTTTCGATAGATTCTTCGGTTGGAATCTTCAAGGGAGCAGTAGTTAAGATGCTCCTCATGATGCGCTGATCCCCAGCATAAATAAGTGCATCCCGACCAGGAGTGCTCCGCTCGCTGAATAGTGAAGCCTGCCCTTGGAACTGCAGGCTAACATTGTCGTCCAGCCCTCTGGCCGTTCCAAAAAGACTGTCAGAGGACCGGGAGTATAATGCACTGCAGAGACAAGATGAAACTAAATTAGTTCAGTTGGCAAGAGAAAGCCAAATCCAAAAAATTTTAAGGCATAGCTTCATCCCCCCAAGCGAGACAAGCCTAGCTTTAGCTTACCCCGAAGCTCAGCTTCGCAGCAGCAGCTTAACTCTGTACTCCACATGAAGGCAGGATGAAAAAAAGTATCTAAGTATTAGCTTCGCTATGAAAGCTTGACCTCAGACAACAGAATGCGATAGAGCCCCAGGGGCTAACCTCGTCAGAAAGGTACTGTTACCTAAAAATAATTTTAAGGACATTAAGATCCTTTTCAGCTGTGCTTTGAGGGTTAGCTTCGCATCCTATCATTCGACAGGATATGAACCGCCTAAGGGTTAGCTTTGCATAGAAGCTTGGTGAAGAAACCCCTTCGGTTCTTAGATTCCAAATCAAGAAATCAAGGGAAATTAAGGGATTTGAACTCCCTGAGATCACTGGATCACAATGAATCATTCTAGATTCATCATGGAATAGCCAGGAATTGGCTTTAAAAGAGAGATGAAAATCTTTGAACAAAAGGGAAAGATCCCTACCCGCGATAGGTCGTTCGATGACCGGAGGAGGAGAAGGACCCTCCGTCATAGAGGTTGCTACCTCTTTTCCTGCCCGTCTTTTGGGAGCCATTGGAGAACTGAAGAAGTGCTTGAACGAAGAAGAAAGAAGAAGAAGAGATTTGGAGTTCTCTAAAAATTCAAAGGGAAGTGGTGCCTTCTCTTTCAGCCTAATCGGATTTTTATAGGCGAATGATTGCCTAAATGTCGCCTCCTCGAAAGGAGCGCAGGCAGTCGTTTCAAATTAATTTGAAACAGCGCCTAAGCACCTTCCCGAAAAGCATTGCTTCAGCCCAGATAAGAGCTAACTCCGCCGTGAGTTCAGCGTCGACCTCATGCGACGTTTGAGTAACTTCGCTAAAAGATGAACCTTAGCCCCGCTGAAAGCTTGGCTCTAACTTTGTAGAAAATTCATGCTAGCTTCGCTGGAAGCTCGTTTCTGATTTAGCTGAGATTCTATCTTGAACTTCGCAGGAAGTTTAGCTCCGCCAGACCATTCCAATTGCCTTCGAAATTCAAAAGGAAGAAGAGGGAAATAGAGCAGATAAGCGAAAAATAAACATTTTTATTGATTCAAAAGGAAAGATACATTGAAGCTACATCAAGGTGATCTTTCATACAACCGAATCATTGCTCCAAAGCCATACAAGTTGTCCTATCTACTTCCAAGGTGATAAGCCAAACCAACTGGACACGAAAGACCTTCCTCCTGCACAAGGCCGTAATCTTTCGCATAATGGCAGATTTTGCCATCAAGTAGCTGGATCTTCTTTGATGAAATTGGCAAAGGACCGGTTGTCACCAAAAAACTGGATCTTCTTTGATGAAAATTGGCAAAGGAAGGATCTGAGACATTACAGGTAACGTCTGCCTTCCCGAAGTGGATCATCGCGAATAAGCGACTACCAGCCCCTTCTCGAAGTGGATCATCTCGGATAAGCAACTGCCAACCTCTTCTTAGAACACGCATCAATTGCTCCAGTATGTTCCTCCTGCTTAGTATTAAAGTTTCAACTAGAAGATCAAGAGGCAAGTTTCTAGTCTCTTTCATCAAGACAAAAGACTGGCAGGCACAGTTCACTGCAATACAAACTGGAAACAGGTTAGCATTAAATCAAAGAGAAACTGCAAAGATGAAATGCTAAGTCGAATTCTTTGGGCGAATCAGTTCATATCTGATCCAGTGTGCTTCAATTAAGCAGAGGATAGCCTCGCTTGCAGAGTGATGATGGGCTAGCTCAGCATAAGCCAAGTCTTAGCTCTGTCTAAGGCAGTTAGACTGAAGAAGCATCAAAAAGGGCCAAGTCCTAGCCTCGCCTATATGGCTAAGCCAGACTGGTCCAGAGGAACACAGTCTTAGCCCCACCTATATGGCAAGACTGGCTCAACCTTGAAGAGACTAAGTCCTAATTCTTACTTATGTGGCGGATTTAACAGACAGATTCAATGGATCAAGACAGGAACTCTGCATGAAAAAGTCTTTTCCTAATCAAGTGAAAATGATAGCTTCGCCGAGAAGATAGAAAATAGGGTCGAATCCCTTTTTTAAAAATCAGCCAAATGCAAAGATCCAGGGAATTTGATCCTTAAGATAGCTAGTAAAGCTAAGGGAGATGTACCACCTGAAAGTCATCGGATGACCGAGACTTACCAGCTCTTGGCCGGTTCATGACCAGAGTGGGCGCCCCAACTATTTCAGAGATCTGAGTCTTCTTTCCTGGGCAACGAAAGGATGTCATGAACAGACTGTTCCTCTGAAAAGAACTTCAAGTGTCCTATTTCTAGGCCTCATGGCCTGACCACACCGCCGCTACTTCAAACTTGAAAGCGTGGGCGAATTTAAAGCATTTAAATGCTTAGCCTTGAGGAAAGGAATAATCTCCCTCAACAAAAGCAAGAGAGGTTATTTCAACCTCGGGAAAGGGAATAATCCCTCTCGTAACTAGCCGAAAAGTAGTTGGCCTCAGGAAAAGAACGTTGTTCTAAATATCAAGTTAACACGAAGCTATCTAGATGCGAAGCTATTTAGAATCGCGAATCTACATGATTCCTCGACGAACTTATTCCAATCCAAAAGCAGAATTGAAAGTAGAGCTGAACTCAACCATTATGGCGATGTTCACATATCATCAATCAAAGCAGGTCAAAGTATTTCGAAATCTGAACCATTCCATTACAGACTCACGAAAACTTTGAAGGGCATCCTGTTGACACTCTAAAAAAGACAAGATTCCTAACTGGCCTAAACAATGTCTAACTTGTTGACATCTACAAAAGACAAGCGGCAGAGCTGACGACCAGTTCCTTACCCATCACAAAGGGACGTATCAATCAACTTGGACTCTACTGATCCAGTGAAGCAGACAGTAAGCCAAGAAAAGCTCGTGAGAAGACCTAAGCATGTCCAGAGACACTAAGTTAGCTCAACACTTAGTCTCACACGAGCCCACGAGACAAGTCTCGCATAAGAAGCCAAAGTTGTTTAGCATCGCAGGAAGCTCCTTCACAGCCTCGTTGCGAGCTAACTTTCAACTTCGCACAGAAATGCTCAGTTAACTCCTCAGAGAGTTAGCTTCGCTCGAAGCCCCAGGCAGTTGCGCAAAAGGGTAATTAGTAACTTCGCCACAAAGTTATTGTAACGCCCCGATTCCACGGATACGGGGACGTCACTGCAACGTATATACGTAGGTCAGAAGAAGCCCCCACGTATATACGCTAAGCACAAAGAGTACAAGCAAGGATCAGAGTCCAACACAAAGCGTGGTATTCTTTCATATGCCAACATAAAAGTACAATACAAAGTCATCACAGTATGATAAACATTACATATCACATATGTCTTTTATCATAACAAGTCCAAAAGTCAAATATACAATAAGAAGACAAAATGCTCACGAGTAGGATGAAGATCCCGTGAGTCAAAAGGAGTCAGGTGCAAGGAACTGGAGCTAAGATGCCTGCTCGCTAGGGAGAGCTCGATCTACGGTGGACAACTCCACTTCGATCCAAGCTCCGGAATCTGAATATGCAAATCCAAGGAATCAAGACATATGGCAATAAATGAGCTACAGCCAAGTGGCTAAGAGACATAAATAGGGGTTAGAACACAAGTATGGAATATAAGGACAGGTATTAACATAATCATAAAACGGAAAATACAAGTAAAGCTGATTACAAGCAAAAGTGATTGTATATGCTTAAGTCACGGTCCCATGAGACTAATACATCGAGGGAATAATCCAAACAAGGAAACCCTCATCTATATACCTCTATCTCATGCCACAGTAATCCAAGCATATAGAATCAGAGTTGCAAATCATACTATAATCATAACGAGAATACATAACAAGAAGACATGAATCATAATGAGAAAGACGTAATCCAATAACTGGAGTCATCACTGGAATCACGACAAGTAAATAAGAGTCACAATATAACATGAGTCATAACGGGGACTAGGGCAGGAATCATAGCTGGTACACATGACGGTAACTATAACAGAGAACATAACTGACATCTATTATTATTATTATTATTATTCGCCTAACTCATATATCTAGGTATGTGTTTTGGTATCGATCCCAACTCACATACATCCATATATAAGCTATTCGAGGTTTGTTAACGGAAGTAGATGGAGAACTGATAGAGCTTCTTATAGTGGTACTCATACACCGGGGACCAGTTTGTTGGTCCAACGGTTCCCACCACCTGGGACCGGTTTGGAGGCCCAAAGTCCCCCTATATGTAATCATGTGGGCCCTAAGTCCCACTATAACTTTCCGCCGCATATATCATATCCATCACTATAAGCAAGGTACCATTCCGGCATCCATCACTTCCTCCCATACCCATACAAGTTGTAGCTTATTAACATAATTATCTGGTTACGGGAATAAACAGTTATAACAGTGATAGCCCTACAGATTCAAGAGGTGGCCCCCACCGTGTAGTGTGGCACTTTGTTCTGAGGGAGTGGATTCTAGAGGTGGCCCCCACCGAGTATGGTGTGGCACTTAGTTCCATAAAACAAGACAGGGTTCCCGTAAACAAGATAACCATACGGTCAAGTGTATCATGCTTGGTTTTAAAAGATAGCATGACGAGGTGGTGATGTATAACAAGAAATGAAACATAACAATAGATTGATAATAGACCGGGTCAGCCATGACATAACTATAGGGTCTAGTAAGGTAGTGGCATGGTTAGGTGATATACATGTGTTAAAAGAGAACATAAAGTTGACAGTGGTTGATAATGTTAATTAACAAGTCATGAAGTAATATGAGGTGAGATCCAATAAGTAATAAGTCCTAAAGTACCAGTCATGAAGTACAAGAAACCATAATGCATAACACATAAACCAACGACAAGATCTAATTTTAGAAAAGAAATCATCTAAGACATACAGGCAGAATTAGTCGAATAGGTGGAAGGATTAGTCGACTACAAGTGGGATTAGTCGACTAACAGTCTTGTATAGTCGACTAAATCTGTGCACCAGAGAGTTGGGATTGTTTTAGGAGTCGACTAGGGTCAAGGGATTAGTCGACTAATATAGGTCTCAAGTCGACTAACAGACACGCAAGTCGACTAAGTCTGGGATACAGAGAATTGGGGTTTCTGTTTCAGGAAACATTAGTCGACTAAGGAAAAATGGTTAGTCGACTAGGGGTTCAAGTCGACTAATAAATTAGGCTTAAGTCGACTGGGGCCTAGAGTTGAGTTTCTGGTCTAAGGAGGGTTAGTCGACTAGGTGAATTCAGGAGTCGACTAATAGGGATTTCCAGAGAGTTGAGATTTGTTTCCAGAAGGGGTTAGTCGACTAATATATGGGGTAAGTCGACTAATACTGTGTTTTCCAGAAAAGTTAAGTTTTCAGCTAAGTGTTCTAGTCGACTAGGTTCTAGGTCAAGTCGACTAATAGGGGTCGGGGAGCAGTTTACAGAACAGAAATTGGGGGTTGTTCTTGATGATAAAAATGTGATTTTTATGACATGTGAGCACAAGATATGGGGGTACAAGTATACTAGGAATGGAACATATCTTGGTGAGTAAAGATACTCACTTGGAACCGTTCAATTTGGAGCTTGATCCAAGGTGGAGATGATGGTTTAAATCCACAACTAGTTGTTGAAGCTTGAGATGAGGAAGTTGATCTTGGTGTTGCTTTGGGAGTGGTGGTTGAAAATGAAGTCCTTGATGAAGCCTTAGTTGAAGCCCTTGAGGTCTTGAGGTGGAGGTGAAGAGATTGGGGAGTTCTTGGAGCTAGGGTTTAGTTTGAGGTGAAGGAGAGACTTGGAGAGGGTTTTCTCTTTTGTTTGAAGTGGAGAAGAAAAATGGGGTGAAGTGTAAAGGGAAAATATATATATGATGGGGATTTTGTATAGGGAGTGAAATTAGGATAGGAGGAAGGGGTGTTCTTGCAAAAGAGGAGGAGGTGATGTGCCCCTCACCTTGGCCACTTGGCCGGCCATGGGGGGAGAGAGAGGGAAGTGCATTTAATGGGGTAGGTGGGAAATGAGGTGGCATTTTGGAAAGGGTTTTGGAATTTGGAAAATTGGGAAAAATCCATTTGTCTTGGAGAAAAAGGAAAGGAAAATAGAAAAAGGAAAAGGAAAGGAATTAATAAAGAGAAGATATTTTCTCTTGGACTCAAGATGAAACTGGTGAAAAGACTGATACCTGGGTTAAAGTCAAAGACGTGGAAATCATTTCGGAAAATGCCGGAATCGTCCGAAATTCAAGTATTTCGGAACGACTCGAAAACTTACCCAAAAATCAATAATAATATATGAAGACTCATAGTGAAATCCTTTTTAAGAAATACTTTATAGTTTTAAAACTAAAAATCCCGGAATCAGTTACCTACCGACTCCGTTGGAATTTTCATAAAATCATAAAATTCTCAGAAAAAGATATAAGTAGGAAATGCAATTCTAAAAGATAAAGTCTAAAAGACCATCATGAAATTCCAATCAGTTTGAGAATTAAAAATCCGGGAATCGGTCAGCGGCACTGGCCGACACCGGTTTTGAAGAAATTCAATTTAATCCAAGAAAAATCTAGAAAATCACAGAAAATCTAATATATTGGAAAATAACATTTGAAACTAAAATCGGTCAAATCTAATCACCGGAAAGGCCAAATCGAATACTATACTATAATCGGGTCTTCGGTTCAGACTAGGGCTGACTCCGAACCCACGAATCCACAACCAAGATAAAACAATCATACAAGGAATTCATAATACGGAATAAATATAGGAAACAAATCGAAAAAAATACGATCGAAAATCTGAATACGCAACTAAGTACGTATTCCGGGAACGGGGTATTACAATCCACCCACCTTACAAAAAATTGCGTCCTCGCAATTTCATTAAGGGGCAAATTGAATACAAAGGGGACAATGGCTGGAATAAAGGCCTCATAAAACCAAAACAGGGGATAGGATGAATACAGGAGGGACCAGAATGAACAATGATAAAATGACAAAAGAAATATTAAGAAAGATAATCAGCTCAAATACAAGATATGGGGTAGTGGTTACCATGATATTCTAAGGCTCCTGATCTGGATACTGGTCTTCCCACTCTGCTGCATCGCCTGAGGTCTCTGCTGCCATGAAGTGAACTTGGCCTCTGCCCTGATCTGCTCTGGCTCTCATTCCTCTCTGCTGATGATCATACCGTTGAGGTGGAAATGGAGCTCTCCGATCAACAGGTTCAGGGTTCCTCCTCAGTGGTGGCGCTGGAAGTGCTGGAGCTGGACGTGCTGGAGCTGGAAGAGCCGGTCTGACTGGTGCCACATGTCCAAACTTCCTGTGTGGGCAATCCCTTAGCATATGTCTCCCTGACCCACATACTAAACATAATCCCTTGGCCGCTCGACAATCTCTCTTAAAATGTCCGGGCCTGTGGCAGAAATTGCATGTGATCTGAGGAAGAGGAGTTTGGGATGGTCTCTTCATCATCGGGCCCTGGGTTCCCCTTTCTGCATCCTCCTCATCCATCAACTCTGAAGGTCTCTTCTTGGCCTGGTTCCTCATCTGGTCTGCTTGCTTCTTCTCTAGTCCACGCTCCACTTCTCGAGCTATGGTGAGAACCTCTGAATATGTCTTCAGCTGTTGGGGCATCAAGAATACTTGTAGGTCCATCTGTAATCCCTGCTGAAATCTGCTTGCCCGCTTCTCTTCATCCGTCACCATATACGGGGCAAAGCGGCTCAATCTGAGAAACTCCGCGGCATACTCATCCACGGACTTACTCCCCTGCCGAAGTCTGATGAATTGCTCTTCCATGTCCTTCTGGGCTGTGACAGGGAAGAATCTGCTGTAAAAACTCTTGGAGAAGGTGTCCCAAGTGACAGGCTTCTCCAATCTGGCCTCCTCTGCTAGCCACCAAGTCCTGGCTATATCCTTCAGTTGAATCTTGGCAACCTCAACTTGGTTCTCCTTTGGAACTCTGGCCGCATTCAATAGATCTGATGTATCCGTCAGCCATTGCTCAGCATCCAAGGGTTTCTCTCCTCCTGTAAATATGGCTGGCTGCAGCCTCCTGAAGTCTGATATGTTCCCCGGCCTCTGTTCCTTAGGTGCTGCTATCTCTTGCCGGAGAAGCTCGGTCTGCTGTTGCTGGTTCTCCATCATCATCTGGATAACCCTCAATATATCCACATTCTCTCCCGCTGCTCCATTCGATGCTGATCCAGAGTTGCTGCGGCCCGATCTCCTCTCCATACTAGGATGGCTAAAGATAGCTGGAAGGAGTTGGAAAAATGGAAGGATTTCAGGATATGAAGGAAGAAATCTAGGAGGACTAAATGTAGAATCAAGAAGGACTAGATGACTTTGTACATTGTAGTTGGCACTAGCAAATTACTAGAATTTGCTGCTTGTTTGTACTATAGGTGGGAGAGCCTAAGCTCTGATACCAACCTGTAACGCCCCGATTCCACGGATACGGGGACGTCACTGCAACGTATATACGTAGGTCAGAAGAAGCCCCCACGTATATACGCTAAGCACAAAGAGTACAAGCAAGGATCAGAGTCCAACACAAAGCGTGGTATTCTTTCATATGCCAACATAAAAGTACAATACAAAGTCATCACAGTATGATAAACATTACATATCACATATGTCTTTTATCATAACAAGTCCAAAAGTCAAATATACAATAAGAAGACAAAATGCTCACGAGTAGGATGAAGATCCCGTGAGTCAAAAGGAGTCAGGTGCAAGGAACTGGAGCTAAGATGCCTGCTCGCTAGGGAGAGCTCGATCTACGGTGGACAACTCCACTTCGATCCAAGCTCCGGAATCTGAATATGCAAATCCAAGGAATCAAGACATATGGCAATAAATGAGCTACAGCCAAGTGGCTAAGAGACATAAATAGGGGTTAGAACACAAGTATGGAATATAAGGACAGGTATTAACATAATCATAAAACGGAAAATACAAGTAAAGCTGATTACAAGCAAAAGTGATTGTATATGCTTAAGTCACGGTCCCATGAGACTAATACATCGAGGGAATAATCCAAACAAGGAAACCCTCATCTATATACCTCTATCTCATGCCACAGTAATCCAAGCATATAGAATCAGAGTTGCAAATCATACTATAATCATAACGAGAATACATAACAAGAAGACATGAATCATAATGAGAAAGACGTAATCCAATAACTGGAGTCATCACTGGAATCACGACAAGTAAATAAGAGTCACAATATAACATGAGTCATAACGGGGACTAGGGCAGGAATCATAGCTGGTACACATGACGGTAACTATAACAGAGAACATAACTGACATCTATTATTATTATTATTATTATTCGCCTAACTCATATATCTAGGTATGTGTTTTGGTATCGATCCCAACTCACATACATCCATATATAAGCTATTCGAGGTTTGTTAACGGAAGTAGATGGAGAACTGATAGAGCTTCTTATAGTGGTACTCATACACCGGGGACCAGTTTGTTGGTCCAACGGTTCCCACCACCTGGGACCGGTTTGGAGGCCCAAAGTCCCCCTATATGTAATCATGTGGGCCCTAAGTCCCACTATAACTTTCCGCCGCATATATCATATCCATCACTATAAGCAAGGTACCATTCCGGCATCCATCACTTCCTCCCATACCCATACAAGTTGTAGCTTATTAACATAATTATCTGGTTACGGGAATAAACAGTTATAACAGTGATAGCCCTACAGATTCAAGAGGTGGCCCCCACCGTGTAGTGTGGCACTTTGTTCTGAGGGAGTGGATTCTAGAGGTGGCCCCCACCGAGTATGGTGTGGCACTTAGTTCCATAAAACAAGACAGGGTTCCCGTAAACAAGATAACCATACGGTCAAGTGTATCATGCTTGGTTTTAAAAGATAGCATGACGAGGTGGTGATGTATAACAAGAAATGAAACATAACAATAGATTGATAATAGACCGGGTCAGCCATGACATAACTATAGGGTCTAGTAAGGTAGTGGCATGGTTAGGTGATATACATGTGTTAAAAGAGAACATAAAGTTGACAGTGGTTGATAATGTTAATTAACAAGTCATGAAGTAATATGAGGTGGGATCCAATAAGTAATAAGTCCTAAAGTACCAGTCATGAAGTACAAGAAACCATAATGCATAACACATAAACCAACGACAAGATCTAATTTTAGAAAAGAAATCATCTAAGACATACAGGCAGAATTAGTCGACTAGGTGGAAGGATTAGTCGACTACAAGTGGGATTAGTCGACTAACAGTCTTGTATAGTCGACTAAATCTGTGCACCAGAGAGTTGGGATTGTTTTAGGAGTCGACTAGGGTCAAGGGATTAGTCGACTAATATAGGTCTCAAGTCGACTAACAGACACGCAAGTCGACTAAGTCTGGGATACAGAGAATTGGGGTTTCTGTTTCAGGAAACATTAGTCGACTAAGGAAAAATGGTTAGTCGACTAGGGGTTCAAGTCGACTAATAAATTAGGCTTAAGTCGACTGGGGCCTAGAGTTGAGTTTCTGGTCTAAGGAGGGTTAGTCGACTAGGTGAATTCAGGAGTCGACTAATAGGGATTTCCAGAGAGTTGAGATTTGTTTCCAGAAGGGGTTAGTCGACTAATATATGGGGTAAGTCGACTAATACTGTGTTTTCCAGAAAAGTTAAGTTTTCAGCTAAGTGTTCTAGTCGACTAGGTTCTAGGTCAAGTCGACTAATAGGGGTCGGGGAGCAGTTTACAGAACAGAAATTGGGGGTTGTTCTTGATGATAAAAATGTGATTTTTATGACATGTGAGCACAAGATATGGGGGTACAAGTATACTAGGAATGGAACATATCTTGGTGAGTAAAGATACTCACTTGGAACCGTTCAATTTGGAGCTTGATCCAAGGTGGAGATGATGGTTTAAATCCACAACTAGTTGTTGAAGCTTGAGATGAGGAAGTTGATCTTGGTGTTGCTTTGGGAGTGGTGGTTGAAAATGAAGTCCTTGATGAAGCCTTAGTTGAAGCCCTTGAGGTCTTGAGGTGGAGGTGAAGAGATTGGGGAGTTCTTGGAGCTAGGGTTTAGTTTGAGGTGAAGGAGAGACTTGGAGAGGGTTTTCTCTTTTGTTTGAAGTGGAGAAGAAAAATGGGGTGAAGTGTAAAGGGAAAATATATATATGATGGGGATTTTGTATAGGGAGTGAAATTAGGATAGGAGGAAGGGGTGTTCTTGCAAAAGAGGAGGAGGTGATGTGCCCCTCACCTTGGCCACTTGGCCGGCCATGGGGGGAGAGAGAGGGAAGTGCATTTAATGGGGTAGGTGGGAAATGAGGTGGCATTTTGGAAAGGGTTTTGGAATTTGGAAAATTGGGAAAAATCCATTTGTCTTGGAGAAAAAGGAAAGGAAAATAGAAAAAGGAAAAGGAAAGGAATTAATAAAGAGAAGATATTTTCTCTTGGACTCAAGATGAAACTGGTGAAAAGACTGATACCTGGGTTAAAGTCAAAGACGTGGAAATCATTTCGGAAAATGCCGGAATCGTCCGAAATTCAAGTATTTCGGAACGACTCGAAAACTTACCCAAAAATCAATAATAATATATGAAGACTCATAGTGAAATCCTTTTTAAGAAATACTTTATAGTTTTAAAACTAAAAATCCCGGAATCAGTTACCTACCGACTCCGTTGGAATTTTCATAAAATCATAAAATTCTCAGAAAAAGAATATAAGTAGGAAATGCAATTCTAAAAGATAAAGTCTAAAAGACCATCATGAAATTCCAATCAGTTTGAGAATTAAAAATCTGGGAATCGGTCAGCGGCACTGGCCGACACCGGTTTTGAAGAAATTCAATTTAATCCAAGAAAAATCTAGAAAATCACAGAAAATCTAATATATTGGAAAATAACATTTGAAACTGAAATCGGTCAAATCTAATCACCGGAAAGGCCAAATCGAATACTATACTATAATCGGGTCTTCGGTTCAGACTAGGGCTGACTCCGAACCCACGAATCCACAACCAAGATAAAACAATCATACAAGGAATTCATAATACGGAATAAATATAGGAAACAAATCGAAAAAAATACGATCGAAAATCTGAATACGCAACTAAGTACATATTCCGGGAACGGGGTATTACAGTTATCCAACTCCGCTCAAGAGCTTTCTTCTAACTTCGTCAGATGCTCCTTCCAGCTCCGCTGTGAGCTCGATGCAGCAGCTCCACTACGGGTCTTCTATGGTCAACTTTGACCAATCAAATCTCCAGATGAGATCAAATCCAGATGACATCAAATCTAATTGAGATTAATCTTTTGAATCTCCCAATCAGGTAAGAAGATCAGAAGAAATCTTTCAGTTATTTGGAAAGAATCAAAGGCGCATCTCTCATTTAGCAGAGCGGATCAAGAGATCAGCACTACTTGCTATTCCTATCTTCGAAAAATCTATCTCTAGCCTCGCAGCGAGGCTACTTTCCATATTAAAATAGATTGACTCAATCTGTTTCCAGATTTTCAAAGGAACAATTATACCCCTGCTCTCTTTATAAATATCGTACCAAAGGCGTACAGAGGACGGACGGACTGAGACCCCCCGAAGAGAGGAAAAAAAGACAGAGACCTACTCTCTTGCTTCCAAACATTCAGAGAACTACTTCTCTAATCAGGGTGCTAATACCCTAAGATCTTCCTCCCTTTTAAGGAATCTCCGGAACCAGGCGAGAAGGAATTCCCAAGTGGAGGCAGCTCGAGAAGTAACAAAAAGGTTCTACCAACCTTCTGTTCTCTGATTCCCCGAACCAGGCGAGAAGAGAATCCCATCAGGCAGCAGTCCGATTGTCTGATCGATTGCATCATCAAAGGGATAAAGTGATCGTGCGCTGATCAGATTCCTACCGGCACACTTTCCCAGAAATCTCAGAGGAGATTTACCTGTAATCTTTTTACTTCAAAGAATTACTTGTAAGTTAGCCCCTTGACCCCTTCTTTGTAAGTTTTCCCCTTTGCAAAAATCGATGAAAAACATACTATAGTAAAACATGCACGATAATAATATATAATATATGATTCTGTATTAGTGATACCATATAGTAGGCATTTAATAAGCAGTAGAAATATAAAAATGTCATATTTTAATACCATCAATACCTAGCATGTTATCATCAGATCATGTCTATAGTAGTATCTAGTTTTATATAATAAAGACTGTTGTTTAGTGATGACATGATGGAAATGAACATGCAGATGTGCAGTATGCAATATAACCATACTACTGTGTTATGCATATACAGTAATGAAGTCTACAATATATACATAAAGCAGAATATATGCAATGCAGAGTGTACATATACATGACAATGTAACAAATATCAAGAAGTGTAATAAGGTATACAAGTGACATGATTGTGGATAACATATCAGGAAGAGTAACGAATAGAAAGGGACAATAATATACATGTGTTGTGCTGTCAGGTGATTTATAGAACAATTACAACCCGTACCACCTGATATTTTAATCAATCTCTTCTGGTGTCCCATACCACTGGCAGTTCATACTAGAGCCCGAACTCAGTCGAACCCATCCGGACATGGCATACGGATACCATTATCCAAACGAGAGAGTGACCAAATAACAAGTGTTCCCGACGTCACTGTTGTTTATACTGTTTTATTATGTTAATTGAAAATCCAATGGTCGAGGAGCTCTAGTCAGGTGGGTGTATCCCGTGCATACCCAGGATAACGGCCTTAAACGAATTCTTGGCTGCTGAGACCAGGGTTATCCGCTAGGGCAAGAGCAAGAAACAATACAATACAAGCGGTAGCCAGCCCTCCACGTCCCCTGCAGTGGGATTAACAATGGATCCAGACATCCACCCGACATGACCTAGTGAACCGTCAAGTTTCCCCCATCTCCAAGTTATATTCATTATATTTGAACTACACAGTATATCTTCTAGTGCATGGTACAAGTAATACAATAATAGGATATGAGCTTTGTTGATATCATGAAACAAGATAACGGGAAACGATATACAAGAAATGTGGGAATTTAGAGGGGCCCCCTGTGGCTGAGATCCACGTGGTACTTAGTTTCACACATCGTGTATCAACAACACTCATGTCCAGTAACGAGAATATCAATAACGAGAATATCAATAGAAGTAACGGGAAATAATCATGTAACGGGATGACAGGAAGGAAATACAGGGAGCAAGAATATATATAAATGCTCAATGAACGTATACCAGTGAATATCCGTGTATCATATCCATGTATTCGTGTAGCATATACGTGTAGCAATAATCTGTGTAACATATCTGTGTATCACTAGTACATGTAATAACAGTGGTCAGTGTAATATGTAATACCATGTCCAGTGAACTACAGTATCCGTGTAATGATGATACCAGCGCATGAAATAACGGTGTCTAGTCTTCATGTCTAGTGATAGTGTCTAGTGTCATAGTGTATCTGTGGATCAGTATACATGTAACGATAGTTATCTAATTATGATACAATACATGAACTAATAGTGTCCAAAAATATGATGAAATAGTGGCCCGAGTATTGGTGGTTGTGCAGGTATGATGACTGTGTCAGAGCTGTATATTTCAGTATTTATTGTTGTTATTATTATTAAATCACCTATATTTATATTAAATCAGGAAGCAACTTACAATATTATATTTATTGTTATTACAATGAGTTTTCAATAATTACAAGTTATTAATTAATATTTATAATGATTTATCCATAATCAAGATTTATTACTTAAAGCAATCAATCAATTTATGATATATGAATAAATATAACTTATAAAAGAAAAACACTCACAAACTAGTCATGGAAAGGTAGCTTTCTTTCCTACGATCGCAACGGTTCCAGAATCGTCCAAATCGGACTCCAGATGCTCCAGTTATCATCCGAACACTAAAATCATAAAAATAAGTTAAATATGTAATAAAAAGGACTAATTCGTAAATGTAATAAATTGTCAGGGGTTTATATGAAAGTTTACCTTTATAATGAATCGGGTCTAGGCAGCTAACAGGTCGGGTATGGATCCGCAACTCATACCTATTTGACTAAAATAAATATGGGTTAATGGGTTAGAGGGTTAGTGGATTAATGGGTACGGGTATATGGTTAATGGGTGATTTGTCACATACATTGCATTCATGTTGTTACTTTACCACACTTGTTTGCTAATAAATGGTATTAATAAGTGTCTTTTTTCTTTGCTAAATGTAGGCCCAAATGCTCAAAGGAATAAAAGAAGAACAAGCCCAAAGCCCACTTTATTCTGAATTAATTCAGAATAAATTTGAAGTGAAGAAATCTGGGCTATATCTTGGCATATCAAGGGGTTGAGAAAAACTCTCCTTGAATCGAGGAATCGAAGCCAGAAAATCAAAAGCCGATTCAGTCAGCGGTTGAAGCAGCAACAAGAAAACCAGCAGGAGATGCGAGCTAAACAGGAAACCAAGAATCTGCCCCCTCTTGGTGTGGCCACCTGGCCACCCCAGGGCTGCGGAAACGCGGCCCAAGCCACGTTTCCGCGGCCTAACCATTTCAGTTGGGGGAGCGTTTGCTCCCCCAACGTTCTCGGGATCCTATCTTTTCAGGTTTTGGCTATAAAAAGGGGTTTCAGCAAGGAAAAATAGAGCGAAGACTAGGATTAAATTTTGCACTTATTTTCTTAGGATCTAGGTTCATTGTTAGCTAGAAAGAAAGTTATAATCTTACTTTTTAAGTTGTAGTCCAGTTTCAAAAACTTGTGAGAGAGAGGACTGAGAGCTTGTACTTGAAGGTTGAAGTGACAGCAATACAAAAGTCGGGCCGATTTCTCTTTCACTTGCAGTACGGTATGCTTTATATTATGTCGTTGTTTCCTTCGCTTTCCATGAGTAACTAAACACTTTTTTTGGGCTAGCTATCGACTCTCTCTTGTTTTCTTCTCTTCTGTTTTTAAAAGAAAAAGACCCGATGACTCATATGCATGCCTCCCTTAAAAGCCTTTCTTTTTGAAAGTGTTCTTGAAGGCACATGAGGATGGGTATGGATAGTTGAATTCACCATTCTTTCTTGAACTTCTTGTGAATCATTTTTAATTCATTCTTGCTTCTTCGCGCTTTATGTTTTAATATCCGATTCCAACTCTTTCTTGAAGAAAAAGGACTCAAACCTTCTGCATCTTATGTGCTTTACTTAAAGCTTTCTAAAAAAGAAGCATCTTTAAGTTTTGCAAATGATAACTTGAGGGACTTAATACTTTAAGAGAAGAATGAACAATTGAGTAGGAAGATAGTAAGCTCAGATTTAATTTCTTATTATAAAACAACATCACAACTCTTAAAGTTTTTTTTAAAGATCACTTCCTCCAAATCCTTTTCTGAAAGTTAAAATTTCTCTTTTTCATCTCTTTTGCTTACATTCTCTTTTCCTAAAAAAGCAAACACAAATTCCTTGTTTTTAAAATGACTCATCGAAAAGCTTCCATCGCATCCCTCCTTGTGGACACGACCCGTTAGCCACAAGCTACACGGTACATTCTTAAACTCCTTGGTTGTTTTCTTTATTCTAGCAATCAATTTTTGGCGCCGTTGCCGGGGAGGGAACGGTGTAGTTGTTTTAACAACTTTTGTGTGTTTGTTTCAGGGACTCGAAGATTAAGATCTAGCATTCAAGCTTTGCCAAGAAGACTTGAAAATTCTGTGCCCCTACTCTCGAAAGTAGGAAACAGAATTTCAAGAAATTGCTTTGCAAATCTGAAATTTTTTTTGGGACTACTAAAAACTTTGTTTTGCAGGACATATTGCTTGCAAAAATTTCAGTTTTTTTATGTCATATTTGTGCTAGTTTGTTATCACCATCCCTGTTTTAATCCAACAGTAATTTGAATGATTGTGAATTGCTTAAAAAACGTTTAGACTTGCATTCTAGGCATTTGTCTAATTACGTTTACTTTACAATTACTGTTGAAGAGAGCTGGAGACAAGGTATGTATGCATAGCATATAGTTTAGGAAACATTCTTGGGTGATTTTGCTTTTGAATGCTACTTTCCTATATCTTGCACACTTGCACGAATCAATTCTAAGGGCAAAAACCCAAATCAAGATAAGGTAGGGAAGTCATTACCCTTCCTTAACCCACAAACCATCTCCAAGCACGCACAACCTAAGCCTAATTAAAATTTGATAGACGTTGGCCTTAGGGACATCTCGAACTCAATAGGAGATTATCCAAAAGAGAAAAAGTGTTGGAAATTGACTCCTGTAAAATCAGTGTCAAGGAAAGGGATTGAGGGCCGAAAGCCCGAAGAGTGGTGGTTACTTAATTAAGGAACGTCTTTTGACGGAAAACCTCCCACCAATCTTGCCCCGATCTGGCTGATTAGCTTGTGGTCAAGGTCTACATTCTACCTCTTATGGACAATCAACCAGTTAGGAGTTGTCTAGGTCAAGGATACCTTAGACTAGGATTGGTTGATTTTTATTGTTGACTGCTGTTTGAACTTGTTGTGATTGTGTTTGTGTATGCAAGTGTGGTCGAGAGATCCTAATTCATCTAGGTTGACTAGAAACACATCACCACCTAAGTTTGAACCAAGACCAGATCCGGTAATGGCTCAATCCACATCATTGCAGGATAGGTTCTACCCCATTAGGACCTCATTTCCATCATGCATCTCACTTCCATCGGTTGGTGAATACAATTTTGAGCTCAAGCCTCAATTCATCAACACACTCCCCAAATTTCATGGTCTAGAGTCCGAAGATGCTTACTTCTTCATAAGAGAATTTGAGGAAGTATGTCTTATGATGAAAATCCCACACCTTGTAGACGATGCTATTAGGTTGAGATTTATCCCGTTTGCACTTAAGGACCTAGCAAAAAAGTGGCTCTACAGCTTAGTAGCCGGTTCCATCACATCTTGGGATGGTTTCATCAAGGTCTTCTTGAAGAAATTCTATCATATCCATAAAACCGCTCTCATTAGGAAGACGATCATGCAATTTAAGCAAGAACCTAGTGAACCGTTCTGGAGGTACTTTGAACGCTTTAAGGACCTCCTTGTCCAATGTCCACACCATGGAATAGAGAAATGGCGACAATGCCAAATTCTCTATGACGGTTTAGACTATTCCACCAAAACCCTCTTAGAAAGTATGTGCCAAGGGGGTTTCTTGCAGAAAGATGAAGATGAGGGATGGGATTTGCATGAAAATTTAGCTGAGAAAATCATCCAATGGGAATCTGCGAGTGAGACCCCTAAGAATCCTAACTCCATCTCTTCAAAAGGAGGTCTCCACTCCATAGAATCGTCCATCGCTAATGAGGCTAAGTTAGCTAATTTAGCTAGAAGACTGGAAGCTCTAGAGACAAAAGAACCAAGTCCAGTCAATCAAGTCAGCCCGAACCAATTTCCACCCCTGGGATGCACTTACTGTCAAGCCATGAACCATGTATTTGAGGAATGCCCAGTGTTTCAGGCTCAGCAATCCTATCACGAACCGATGAATGCGGCTTTTTCAAGGCCGAACAATAACCCTTACGCCCCAACGTACAATCCCGGCTGGAGAAATCACCCTAATTTCTCATGGAGCCAAAACAACAATGACCATTCACGATCCAATCATGCTAGCCACTTCCATTATGGTAATAATTCTTCCAATCATCAACCCAACTTCTCCAATTTCCATAATAATTCTCCCAACCCTCCACCAAACTTTTCGAATTATCAACAGAACTTTCCTAACCAAGCTCCACAATCCTCCTTCCAGAATCCTCAATTGGAAAGAAGAATGACTGACTTTGAGAGAAACATGGAGAGATATATGAAAAACCAAGACTCTCTCATGCAAACCATTCAGAGGTTAGAGGCTCAAATGAGCCAACTAGCCAACCCACAGAATGAGAGACAAAAGGGTACCCTGCCTAGTCAGCTAGTCACCAATCCAAGGAATTCCCAACAAGCTCATTTGGCTGAGGATCCTTCATTCAATCAATGTAATGCAGTGCATACATTGAGGTCAGGAAAGAAAGTTGATAACCAAGTGTCAACACCCACCAATCCTATTCAGCACAACCACAATCAAGCTTCCACCTCATCCAATCCAATTTCTTCCAATTCGGACGAGTCTGAAAAAGACAAGTCAGCCAGCCAGGTGCACCAGCCTATAGTACCATTTCCGAATAGGCTAAAAAACAACAAGCAAAACCCGCACATGGACAAGATAATCGAGATGTTTAACCAAGTGAAAATAAATGTGCCACTCCTTGATGCCATCCAACAAGTTCCTTCCTATGCTAAGTTTCTTAAGGACATATGCACCAAGAAGAGAAAGACTAATGTTCCTAAGAAAGTCTTCCTAGCCACTAATATTAGTGAACTATTTTCGGGTCCTATCCCTGTCAAGTACAAAGATCCCTACCATTGCCTGCACAATAGGACAAGTCGAGATTAGTCGTGCACTTCTTGACTTGGGAGCAAGTATCAACTTGCTTCCATTCTCTGTTTATCAACAACTCGGGTTGGGTGACCTTAGTCCAACTCGAGTCACCATCCAACTGGCTGACCGTTCTGTTAAAGTTCCAAAAGGGGAAATTAACGATGTCCTGATTCGGGTAGGAGAGTTCATATACCCTGTCGATTTCATAGTTTTGGAGACGCAACCTGTGTCCAACTCCAATCGTAGGGCTCAAACTCCGGTCATCCTAGGTCGACCATTCCTAGCCACTGCTAATGCCATCATCAATTGCAGGAATGGATCTATGAGGTTAACCTTTGGAGACATGACTAGAGAAGTCAATGTCTTCAATCTAGGAAAACAACCCCGTGACATCGAGGACCAAACTTTTGAAGTAAACCAAATTGAGAACTTGACAAGTGAACAGGGGGAAGAATTGGAATCAGAAATGGAGATTGACTTCGAGTTAGAGTCTGATGACTTTAATCTCGATCAGGTGGTAGATTCTGCGGTGAATTGGGCTTCAAACCCAATTTCACCTACAATGGAGCCAACAGATTTGACTAGTCCTTCTAGTGAGCCTGCCTCTTCCTTAGAATTGAAAGCCCTTCCTGCGCATCTCAAGTACGCCTATCTAGCCGAACAAGAGACCTTTCCCGTCATCATTGCCTCTCATTTAAATGACGGGGAAGAAAAAGATTTGAAAGATATTCTAAGAAAACATAAGAAAGCCATCGGGTGGACTATGACTAACATTAAGGGATTAAGTCCAACCATCGTTCAACACCGCATCCATCTCAATGAAGACGCCACACCCAAGAGAGACCCGCAGCGTAGGTTAAACCCTATAATGCAAGAGGTTGTTCATGCTGAAATCATAAAACTCTTAGACAATGGGATAATTTATCCCATTTCGGATAGCCAATGGGTCAGTCCTGTCCACGCGGTCCCAAAGAAATTTGGTTTCACCGTAGTGGAAAATGAGAACAAAGAGTTGGTTCAAACTCGACTTCCCACGAAGATTCGAGTTTGCATAGACTATAGGAAACTGAATGCTGCAACTCATAAGGACCATTTTCCACTTCCCTTCATTGATCAGATGCTTGAACGTTTGGCGGGTCACGAGTACTACTGCTTCTTGGATGGTTACTCGGGCTATAACCAGATCCCTATCGCTCCTGAGGACCAAGAGAAGACTACGTTCACATGTCCATTTGGGACATTTGCTTATCGTCGAATGCCATTCGGCTTATGCAATGCCCCAGCAACGTTTCAACATTGCATGTTGAGTCTTTTCTCTGATATGGTAGAGCGCTTCTTAGAAATCTTCATGGATGATTTCTCCATCTACGAAGATTCATTCACTCAATGTCTCCACCATCTAGAACTCGTCCTTCAACGTTGTGCTAAAAAATATTTGACACTAAACTGAGAGAAATGCCACTTCATGGTGAAACATGGAATTGTCTTGGGTCATGAAATATCCAAGAAAGGAATAGAAGTGGATAGAGCCAAAATCGAGGTTATTGCTAAGCTTCCCATGCCCAAATGCGTTAAGGACATTAGATCCTTCTTAGGACACGCTGGATTCTACCGGAGATTTATCAAGGATTTTAGCAAAATTGCTAGGCCCTTGACTAATCTGTTAGCTAAGGATGTGTCCTTCACTTTCGATGCTGAATGCATAAATTCTTGGGAGAAGCTTAAGAGTGAGCTGATTTCTGCACCAATCATATCTGCACCAGATTGGTCTAAGCCGTTTGAGATTATGTGCGATGCTTCTGATTTTGCCATAGGCGCTGTCCTAGGACAACGTATTGATAGAAAGCAGCATGTGATCTACTACTCTAGTAGGACTCTCAATGACGCTCAACTGAACTACACTACGACCGAGAAGGAATGCTTGGCAGTAGTGTTTGCCTTAGAGAAGTTTCGTCCCTACCTACTAGGGTCCAAAACTACCATTTTCACCGATCATTCTGCGCTTAGGTATCTCATGATGAAGAAGGATGCCAAGGCCCGACTCATTCGTTGGATCCTCCTTCTTCAAGAATTCGATCTCGAAATTTGAGATAAGAAAGGCGTAGAAAATGTCGTTGCTGACCACCTCTCACGAATTCCCAATTCTCCATGCAATGAATTACCCATCAACGAGGATTTTCCTGATGAACATCTCTTAGCTATCTCTAGGGAACCTTGGTTTGCTGATATAGTGAACTACTTAGTCACAAACCAAACTCCATCTCATTGGTCCACAAACGATGTGCACCGGTTCTTGTCCCAAGTCTGGTATTTCTTTTGGGAAGAACCGTATCTTTTCAAGTACTGTTCTGACCAAATTATTAGGAGATGCATTCCCGATGAGGAGGTTAAGAGTGTTCTGTCTTATTGTCACGAACTTGCATGCGGTGGACACTTTGGTCCCCGCAAGACAGCTGAAAAGGTGTTACAAAGTGGGTTTTATTGGCCCACTCTGTTCAAGGATGCCTATGAATATTGCAAGACGTGCCCTAGATGCCAAATGGTAGGTAGGATCTCACATCAAAATATGATGCCCCTCAACCCAATTCTAGAAATAGAACTCTTTGATGTTTGGGGCATCGACTTTATGGGTCCATTTCCTAACTCATTTGGGAACCGATACATATTGGTTGCTGTGGACTACGTGTCCAAGTGGGTAGAAGCCATTCCTTGTAAAACTAATGACAACAAAGTTGCCATAAAGTTTTTGAGAGAGAACATTTTTTCTCGCTTCGGAACCCCTCGTGCTATCATCAGTGATAATGGCACCCACTTTTGCAATAGATCTTTTGAAGCCCTTATGCAAAAGTATGCCATAACTCACAAGTTGTCCACACCATATCATCCTCAAACCAGTGGGCAAGTTGAGGTTTCAAATAGACAAGTCAAACTTATATTGGAGAAAACTGTGAACCAAAACCGGAAAGATTAGTCCTTAAAACTTGTAGATGCTCTATGGGCCTACAGGACCGCTTTCAAGACGATTTTAGGAATGTCTCCCTATAGGTTAGTCTATGGCAAACCTTGTCACTTGCCCGTTGAGTTAGAGCACCGAGCCTTATGGGCAATCAAGCAGTTGAATTTCGATTTGACTAAGGCCGGTGACCTTCGGAAATTACAAATTTCCGAATTGGAGGAATTGAGAAATGAGGCCTATGAAAATGCTAGGATCACTAAAGATAGAGTGAAGATTTTCCATGACAAGCACATCATAAGAAAAACCTTTGTCCTTGGTCAAAAAGTCTTACTCTACAATTCTAGGCTTCATCTTTTCCCAGGAAAATTGAAATCACGATGGACTGGGCCATTCGTTGTAAAAACCGTGTTTCCACATGGTGCAGTTGAGATCAGTGACCCCAAGAATGGAAATGACTTTAAGGTAAATGGTCAACGCCTTAAACCTTTCTTGGAATTGGTGCCGGTAGATGAAAAGGTAATGGGTCTTTTTGACCCAGTATATCAGTAACTTTCCTCCTTTCCATTTTATTTCATGCACTTATACATTTCTTTCAAACATTGGGGACAATGCATGAGATAAGTGTGGGGGAGAGTTCTAACATGGCTGATAGAAAAAAAAAAAGGGTTGACAATATTTTGATATCTTTTTTGTAAGAATTTAAGTCAATTTTAAGGAATAGGAGAATCATAATTAGGATTTCTTACACTTGGTCGAAATAAAATAACTTGTTTGATTTTTAGGGTCAGGAAGAAATTTGGGAAAGTAATTTAGTCTTGATATTTACCTTAATGACATATGCACACAAAATACACTTACACACTTAGAGTTTGAAAACAGAGACTCTTATGCCTTATAAAAAAAAACAAGTCTAATTATTGAGTAGCTAGGTGCTTTGGCCTAAGCAAGCCTTAGTATTTATGCAAAAGATAATTAGACAAGTTTGAAAAAAAAAAGTATTCTCTGATTAAACTGGGTATTTATGCCTCATGAAGAATAAGTATTCACGCCTAAAAGGGGTACCTCGTATAAATAATGTGTATCCTCTGATTAAGCTGGGTATTTATGCCTCATGAAGCATAAGTATTCACGCCTAAAAGGGTTACATAGTATAAATAAAAACCTTGGTTTCGTGGCCTTATCTGCTCGGGTGTTTAGGTCCTTAGGGGTGTTTTTTCACCTGGTGCCCTAAAACCGTCTGGTTTGGGTGTCACCGACTGAAAGCTCGTTACATAGGCAGATTAGAAAGCCTAATGAAATTGAGGAATAAAAGTTCACAAAAAAAATAAATAAATATGAGGCATAGGAGTTAATGTTGAAGAACCCTTAGTAAACTTCACAGTCACGATGGTGCATACGAATCAAGGTAAATTAATAGACTAGATGAGAAGTACAATTTGACTCCTTACTTTAATTGATGACATGTTCTTGAATGGAGACTAAGTTTAGGAATGAAAAAATTTGATATTCCTATAACTTATAGATTACTTAAGATCTCACAAATATACTTCAAATATTTTCTCCTTCAAAAAAAAAAAAAAAAAGCTTTTCGAAAATACTAACCTTTTCTCTTCCTTTTTGGATTTTGTGGGTGTAATCCGCTGAAAACCCTCACGAGACAAAACTCGTCCTCTAGGGGTGATCTAGAGGTTTAACGGCTTGTTGCACATGCTCAGTGCAATCGAGTGACCTGCGAAAGTGGTCTAATAATTGATTCGAGTTAGTCTAATGATTTTTGCTCGAGGGCGAGCAAAAGATAAGTGTGGGGGTGTGATTTGTCACATACATTGCATTCATGTTGTCACTTTACCACACTTGTTTGCTAATAAATGGTATTAATAAGTGTCTTTTTTCTTTGCTAAATGTAGGCCCAAATGCTCAAAGGAATAAAAGAAGAACAAGCCCAAAAGCCCACTTTATTCTGAATTAATTCAGAATAAATTCGAAGTGAAGAAATCTGGGCTATATCTTGGCATATCAAGGGGTTGAGAAAAACTCTCCTTGAATCGAGGAATCGAAGCCAGAAAATCAAAAGCCGATTCAGTCAGCGGTTGAAGCAGCAACAAGAAAACCAGCAGGAGATGCGAGCTAAACAGGAAACCAGGAATCTGCCCCCTCTTGGTGTGGCCACCTGGCCACACCAGGGCCGAGGAAACGCGGCCCAAGCCGCGTTTTCGCGGCCTAACCATTTCAGTTGGGGGAGCGTTTGCTCCCCCAACGTTCTCGGGATCCTATCTTTTCAGGTTTTGGCTATAAAAAGGGGTTTCAGCAAGGAAAAATAGAGCGAAGACTAGGATTAAATTTTGCACTTATTTTCTTAGGATCTAGGTTCATTGTTAGCTAGAAAGAAAGTTGTAATCTTGCTTTTTAAGTTGTAGTCCAGTTTCAAAAACTTGTGAGAGAGAGGACTGAGAGCTTGTACTTGAAGGTTGAAGTGACAGCAATACAAAAGTCGGGCCGATTTCTCTTTCACTTGCAGTACGGTATGCTTTATATTATGTCGTTGTTTTCTTTGCTTTCCATGAGTAACTAAACACTTTTATGGGCTAGCTATCGACTCTTTCTTGTTTTCTTCTCTTCTGTTTTTAAAAGAAAAAGACCCGATGACTCATATGTATGCCTCCCTTAAAAGTCTTTCTTTTTGAAAGTGTACTTGAAGGCACATGAGGATGGGTATGGATAGTTGAATTCACCATTCTTTCTTGAACTTCTTGTGAATCATTTTTAATTCATTCTTACTTCTTCGCGCTTTATGTTTTAATATCCGATTCCAACTCTTTCTTGAAGAAAAAGGACTCAAACCTTCTGCATCTTATGTACTTTACTTAAAGCTTTCTAAAAAAAGAAGCAACTTTAAGTTTTGCAAATGATAACTTGAGGGACTTAATACTTTAAGAGAAGAATGAACAATTGAGTAGGAAGATAGTAAGCCCAGATTTGATTTCTTATTATAAAACAACATCACAACTCTTAAAGTTTTTTTTAAAGATCACCTCCTCCAAATCCTTTTCTGAAAGTTAAAATTTCTCTTTTTCATCTCTTTTCCTTACATTCTCTTTTTCCTAAAAAAGCAAACACAAATTTCTTGTTTTTAAAACGACTCATCGAAAAGCTTCCATCGCATCCTTGTGGACACGACCCGTTAGCCACAAGCTACATGGTACGTTCTTAAACTCCTTGGTTGTTTTCTTTATTCTAGCAATCAATGGGTATCCAATTGGGGGGAAGAGAACGAGAGAGGGAGAAAGGCCAGCGGCGCTGAACGCTGGCGCGGCCTGGCCGGGCTGGCCGACCGGGCAGGGGCGGCCTGCCGCGCCGGCCACAACCAACCAAGGGAGAGAGAGGAATAAAGAGATGGAGAAGGAGAAGAACTAAAAAAAGAAAAAAAAAAGAAGAAGAAGAAGAACAGGTAGAGAAGAAGAAGAAGGAAAGGAGAAAAGGAAGAGAAAAAAGAAAGAAAAGAAGAAGAAGAAGGAGAAGATAAGGTGGCGCCCGGCTTGGGGGGACGCGGCCACTGGTGGCGCACCGGCCTGCCGGCGACGGTCGGCCTCCCGACCTGGTGGAACAGAAAGAGAGTGAGGGAGAAGAGACAGAGAGAGAGAGAGAGAATAGAGGAGAAAGAAAGAGAAGGGTTTTAGAGAGAGGGAAATAGCTGGGGGTTTTATGTAGGGGAAGAGAAAGAGAGAGAGGCGGTGGAATGGATATGGTAGCGGCTAAGCTTGGGGGAGAAGGAAGAATTTGATTGGAGGAGAAGAAAGAAAGAAAGAAAGAAAGAATAAACGAAACTTATTTAATTAATATTTTAGTTGGGCCGACTTTTGACTAGTTTCGAATGGTTCCAAAAAAATCTGTAAAATAGAAAATATTATGCAGAGGAGGAAAGTGAAATCGAATTCTAGAAATATTGTCCAGTTTGCAAGTTAAAAATCTTGGAACGTATCCCGATACTTGGCGACACCGGTTTAGCCCGATTTTTGATAAATTTGGAAAAAATTTTAAAATATTATAACGTAGATAATATGATTCTAAAAGACAAGGTGAAAGAAGATTCCTAAAATTCTACTCCGTTGGTGAATTAAAAATCATAGAGCCGATTACCGGTCGATACCGACTACGGAGGTTTTCCAAAATAATCCAGAAAAATTTTCAAAAAATTCTAAAAAATCTAAAACATTGAAAAATAAGATTTGAAACTGAAATCGGCTCAATCTGACTATTAAGAAGGTCAAATCAACTTTGTATACAGTATTGAGTACTGATATTGTGATACGTACATCAAGGATCGGGGGTTACACTTGGTTCCAATCAATATGGCTATGGGGAATCGAGAATGGTCAAAAATTGGGTAGGGACAGTTTCTTCATTCCTATCATTAAATGTGTTGACCAAATGACCCATTTGTGCTTCTAATCTATTGATAGACTAGGTACAATCAAGATTTGATTGGATGAAATTATTTTAATACTGAACCATGTTTTCTATTCCCTTTTTTAAGCCGATAGGTTCTTGTTGTTGTATAATCAACTATTAACCCAATTTTTAGTAAATTTAAAAGAATAATGAAACGCTTCTATCACATTATCTCCTTATGGATCAGGACTCGCTTAGCTCCTTCGCTACAGCGGTAGTATTGAGAAACCTAGCACATTCTTAATCTTAATTTCTAAACTTTATTTTTCAATGCAGGTTTCGGTTCGATCAAAGGTACAGGGGCGAGTGTTGCCTCGTTCAAAGAGGCGAACCCTCCTAAGTAGAGTACCAAACCAAGGTATGAGGCGCGCAAGAAGTGTTCGGCTCGGGCTGACCTGGCCAAGAAGAAGATAGTGTTGGAGTCTTCCCCTTTACCTGACAAGGAAGAGGAAGATTTCGAGCCAACGCTCATGCAATGTAAGAGGAAGCTTCCTGACTAGGCTATCCCATAAGTAGGAGTGGTTCTATTCTTGGAGTTTTTCTTATGCTGGACTTGGTTGTGATTTTGTCATGTCTTGTTTTGTAGAAGAAGTGTCGGCCGATTATGGCTTCGACACAAAGGACATGGAGCGGTAGCTGATGGAGCTGGTGGGGCTCTGACCCTGTAGTAGAGGAAGAATCTTTAAGAATAGTTTTACCTACTGCATCTCAGGAGGAGGACCCGGCAGGAGGAGTGCGAATTGGAAGTGAAATTATGTCTGAAGAGTGCATCTCATTTTAGTCAAATATATATATGTGAGATTGGGATTTAGAGCTGATCATTGCTCAAGTAATTTCTGAGTGTCCTTCATCCTGTCTAGGTTGCCTCTGTATAGGATGTTGACAGAGCTTCCCCATCGACCAGGACCTTGGACATTCAGTAATTGTTGAACATTATAGTAACAATCAGAGGGTCATTGTATGGGAAGTGCACAACCGATGCGTCGCAGTCTGAGAATGAGGTTGGCTTTCTAAGAGCCAATGGTGGGTCAGTTAGCATCATGCGGTTCTTGGTCTTGTGGGCCTCATTGATGTCGATGGCCTTTTCTCAGGAGGTATTGCCTTCGATCACGGAGCCGCTGAAGATGGTGTTGATTTCCCGATACTGGATGGCTTGGCTCTCCTGCTATGGGACCTCGGGTGCTGATTGTCTACAATTTTGCACTTTTATATCACATTTACCTACCGATTAATGAATAAAATATCGTTCTTAAACCGTGTTTTGGTCTATTTTACAGATAATCAAGAATAGAAGGGCATAGAGGTAATAAGAGCTTTATTATACCCATTTGGGTAATTAATCCAGATTTTTGAGGCCAAGTTAGAGAGCTTCTAGAAGAATACCTTAGATTCCCATATTTGAAGCTATATCTAGAGAAATACACGTTCAAATATTGCAAAATCAGATACATACAGAAGATGCAAGAAGCCAGATGGACCACATGAGCAAAATTCAGGGCAATTGTCCCAAATATTGTCGCATTTCCTCCAGGCTGCCGCAGCTTTTTGATGGGTCCACGCGTCGATTTTTGATGCGTGGCTTCGTCTCACCTTCCAGATCCTTTCTATGCCTATAAATACTACATTTATGGACCTAAGACAAGGGGATGGAGAGCAGTAGGTTTCTCCTCCATTAGTGCAGTGTAGTGTAGGTGTTCTCCTTCTTTCTTTTGTATTTTATTTTCTCTTTTAGATTCATATATTAGGGCAGATAGATTCAGAGAGAGAATGTAATACCTCTATTTTTGAAATACAATATTTAATAATGAATAATAATATTTTTATTACATATATTTTGTGTTAATTATTATTATCGTTATGTATTATTATTATGGTTATTACTATTGGTAACTATTATTATTGTTATTGTTAAATATCTTTGTGTATTATTATTATTATTTTTATTATTAATATTATTGATATTTATTTTGTATATTATTCTTAGACAAGCTCACTTCTTGCCCCTATTTTTCTCTTTCTTTTTCTTTCATTTTCTTATTCTTTATCCTACCCAAATCTACATCCTATTTTTAAAATCACAATCTCAACTAATTCTATTTCAAAATAAAAATTTTAAACTAAAATCCTAACCTAATCTTCTCCTCCTTCCTTTGCTAGTAGCCCCAACTCACCATACGGCCTTCTCTTTCTTCTCTAGCGAGACCCTGACGGCAGCTCACGACACCCCGACATCCTCGCGGCCTCCGCCTCCTCTGTCGGTGAACTCTCCATAGACGGCCGTGAGTTTCTCCCCCTCCGCGGCTTCCCCCTCTTCTATCGAGCTCCGCCGCGGCCTTCTCCTGGCCATGTCTCCTCCTGCACCGTGAGTATGCCCTCTCTTCCTCTCTATTTCTATGTGATTATTTATGTATTTATGTACGTGTCATTTGTGAATGGGTGTGCATAAATTATTATGTGATGGTATATTTGTGGATGTGTTACGTGTGCATGGAGGTGTGCATATTTGTTGTATATGTTTATGTAAGAGTGTATAAGTATGTTTGTATGTATAAATGTATGCATGATTATAAGTATGTGAGTATTGTGTATGCCTGGGTGTATGCATGATTATGTGTATGTTTAGACTCGTATATGTATGTATGGGGTGTGTGCATGTGCATTTATGTGTACATGTGGCTATATATATTTGGTTATATGTTACAGCGATGCAGACCTGTTTGTATGCTCTGAACCTGGTAACAGAAGACCCAGACCTGATCTGGATTTATGTTTGTTATGGACCCACTACGCTGGTGATTCGAAAACCAACCTATGGGATGATCCGGTGATTCGTATTGATTCATGCAGTAGAGACCAGATGGTGATTCAGTTTCAAAATTGCATAATTTTATGTAAGTGTTTGTTTATTGGTCTATTTTAATTTCAGCGTTTTATCTTAATGTTTCATGCGTATGTATATATTATTTTGTTCATATTGGTGATTATTATTACATTGTGATGCTCTGATATTATTTTATTAATATATCATTACTCTGTTACCAACAATATTGTCGATTTGTTCCATTATTCTAGGCAGATAAGTATTAGTCTTGATCCTCCTTATTATTAATAACCAGATAAGAATTTAATTGTAAAGTTAAGGAATAATTAATTAGATTACTTTATTGACAGATTGGATCAGTGGACTATATTAGGATGAGACTAGATCTGGTGATGGAGAATAAAATTGATATATTGTTGATGTGTGTGTGTATGCAGAGTTAGTATCTTAACACTGAGATGTGGTGACTCACTTTATCGATGGGCAACATTATTTGATTTATTAGATCTGTTGTTACCTGGATTTATTTTTGGACTCTTATTGGAGTGGAGATTGACTTAGAGTTAAGAAGGAGTGTAAACTGGGTTAATATGAATTAATAGAGCACATGGATATATAATGGATTCAATAATCTGTTACTGAGATATTCTTATCCTATCATTTCATTATTGATTGTTTACCATTCGGATTCAGGATTATTTATGGTATATCTTTGACTGTGACTTGATTGGACCTAGTGATTAGCCTAGTTCATATTTATGGATGAGTGGTACATTTCATGTAAAGTATTATGAGGCAATTGTTTGGTGTTATTTAGATAGAAATCTTTTTAAATATTGAGGATTGATAGAATATGATGCTATTTTACTAGAAAACTGAATCTACCTTGATGCTTGGAACTATGTATGAACTTAATTAGATTTGAAGTTGACCTGAGATGTATATTCTTTATGTTGGATATTGTGAATGACCTTGAATAGAAGTGAGGACATGTGATGATCTTGATCGATGATCTTACTGTTATTCGATGGTGAGGATATGACTAGACATAACTGACTGTTTATGTGAGACTCTGATATATTGATAATATAAAGGATTAGAGTAAACTGACAAGATTGAGATAGTTAGTTATTGATTTATTGAGGTGATGGTTTACCATATCAGATACTTTCATATGGATTGATACTTGATGTTCATGAGTGTATTGGGACTATTGGTTGATGAATCAGTTACTATTATATCTTAGTACAAATGGATGAGATATTGATCAGTTCTAAATGAGACTATCTATTGAGCAGTATTCGGGCTTGTTATTGTATTCGTGTTATTGAAAGTTACTAGAAAAATATTGCCAGATCGTAACATATGGATTGTTCATTGTTCTACCATTTATACAGTAATATTGTCCACGTTGTTATTATTACATCATTGATATTTTTACTGTCACCATATCGTCCCAGTAATCAAAATAACATGGATATTGATTGTTTTAAATAATAATTTATAGCTAACTTACATCAGAATTGGGAAAATTGTTGGAGGAGACAGCGTCTGTTGATCGGTCATATATATTGCATATATATATATTGTCACATTACCATGTTTTTATCTAATAAATCCTATTAATAAGTCTTATTCTTCTTTGTTAAATATAGGCCCATTACTAAAAGAAAGGGAAGAGAAACGAGCCCAAAAGCCTATCAAAATTCGGATTTAATTCAGAATTAATTCGAAATTAGAAGATCAGGGCAGATCAGAGAGGATAAAACTGGTTGAACATCGGTTAAAATGGATCTTTACAAATCAATCAGTTAAAACCAACAATCAAAGACTGTTTTGACAAACCCAGGAGCTGAAACGAGAAAACCAGCAGAAGATATGGGAGAATCACCAAACCGGGAACTCCCCCATTTGGGTGTGGCCACCTGGCGGCCCCGTTTTTGCGGCCTTGTTAAGGTTGTTGGGGGAGCATTTGCTCCCCCAATCTTCCTACGCCCTCTTCCGTCTGGTTTTTCCCTATAAATATCATTTTTGACAGAGAAGAAGGGAGCAAAGATTAGGATTAGAATTCTTATTTATTCTTTAGGATTTTAGGAGTATTGTTAGATAGTTCAGAGAAGTTGTATCTCCTCTTTATTTTTCAGTTTAGACCAGCAAAGAGAGAAGAGTGAAATTGAGTGTGTAATTCATCCTTGAGGTGACAATCAAAGGAGATTCAACTTGCTTGTTCAACTCGACGAAATTCGGTATGTCTAGGTTTAATTTCATTTCTTATTTGTTTTCCTTTCATTATGAGTAGCTAAATCATTTTCTGGGCTCACTAATTAATCTCTTCTACCTCCTCTCTCTTGATGGATTTTTATGAAAGCACTCTCTTGAATCATAATAATGCCTAAAGTTAAATTTGTTCTTGAAAGCTTATGAGGATGCTCTTTTTTAAACTTGGACTTTTAAAGTACAAATATTTTCAAATCGTTTTTATTCCATACTTGCTTCTTCACGCTTGATGGTTTAACATTCTATTTTTAATTTGTGTTAAGAAAGACCTTAAGATTTAATCCAAAATCATCTTATTTGTTTTACTTAAACATTAAAAGATGCTAAGGTTTTTGCTTATGATAAAAGTGATGCACCAAAATGTTCTTGAGAAAAGTAAGTAGTTGAGTAGAAGATTAGTGAGCCCTGATTTGTTTCCTATATTAAAAACAACCAAACAATTTTAACACTTTTAAAGATCACCTTCTCCAAAGTCTTCTCTAAATTTTAAGTTTTTCTTTAAATCACTTTCCTTCTGTCAATTCTCTTTTCAACTAAAAAACTAGCACCATTCTTAGCTTTCTAAACAAAACACCGAAAAGCTTTCATCGCATTCCTCCTCGTGGACACGACCCATTAGCCCAAAGCTAGACGGTAATTCTTATCACCTTGATTTTGCAACCAAATTTTGGCGCCGTTGTCGGGGAGGGAACGGTGTATTTGTTTTTTAATTAAATTTGGTGTCTTGTTTCAGGGAAGTCAAGATTCAGATTTAGCACTCAAGTTTTACAGGAGAAGACTTGCTATTCTGTGCCCCTACTCTCGAAAGGAGGAAACAGAATTTCAAGAAATTGCAGCCAAGTTTGAAAAGTTGTGGACTGCTAAAAAACTTTTTTTTGCAGAACATACCGCTTTGCAAAAATACAGTTATTGTGTATTATTCTTACTATATTTGATATATACACTCCCTGTTTTTAATCCAACAGTAATTTGAGTGTTTGTTAATTGCCTAAAAAACGTTTAGAATTGCATTCTAGGCATTGTCTAATTACGTTTCTTTTACAATTACTGTTAAAAATAGCTGGATACAAGGTACGTATGCATAGCATATAGTTCAGGAAACATTCTTGGGTGATATTTGCTTTTGAATGTTTCTTTTTTATATCTTGCACACTCTGCACAATCAATTCTAAGGGCAAAACCCAAATCAAGATAAGGTGGGGAAGTTATTACTCTTCCTTAGCCCACAAATCATCTCCAAGCGCGCACAACCTAAGCCTAAGTAAAATCTGATAGACGTTGGCTTTAGGGACATCTCAAACTCACTAGGAGAATATCCTAAGGGGGAAGGTGTTAGAATTTGACTCCTGCCAAATCAGTGTCTAGGAAAGGAATTGAGGGGCGAAACCCCGAAGGCTGATGGTTTGGCTTAATTAGGCCGATCGCTTTTGCGTGGATACCTCCCACCAATCTTGCCCTGACCTGGCTGATTAGCTTTTGGTCAAAATCTGCATTATACCTCCTGTGGACAATCAACCAGTTAGGAGTTGTCTAGGTCAAGCTTACCTTAGACTAGGCTTGCTTGTTCTCTTCTTGACTATTGGTGAACTTATTTGTGATTGTGTTTGTGTATGTGTATGCAACTGTGGTCAAGAGACCCTAATTCATCTAGGTTAACTAGAAACACATCACCACTCAAGTTCAAACCAAGACCAGATTCAGTTATATGGCTCAACCGACATCTTTGCAAGATAGGTTCTATTCCATTAGAATATCACTTCCATCCTGCATCCAACTTTCATCGGTTGGTGAACACAACTTTGAGCTTAAGCCTCAGTTCATCAACACACTTCCTAAGTTCTATGGCTTAGAGTCCAAAAATGCTTATTTCTTCATAAGAGAATTTGAGGAAGTATGCTTAATGATGAAAATCCCACACCTTGCAGATGATGCTATTAAGTTGAGATTTGTCTCATTTGTTCTTAAGGACTTAGCCAAAAAATGGCTCTACAGCTTAGCGGCCGGCTCTATCACATCCTGGGATGGTTTCATCAAGGTCTTCTTGAAGAAAATGTATCTAGTTCACAAAACTGCTCTTGTTAGGAAAAACATCATGCAGTTCAAGTAAGAACCTAGTGAACCGTTTTGGAGGTACTTTGAACGCTTCAAAGACCTCCTTGTCCAATGTCCTCATCATGGAATAGAGAAATGGCGACAATGCCAAATTCTTTATGACGGTTTAGACTATTCAAACAAGACCCTCTTAGAAAGCATGTGCCAAGGGAGATTCATGCAGAAGGATGAGCATGAAGGATGGGATTTATATGAGAATCTAGCTGAAAAGACCATCCAGTGGGACCTACTAGTGAAAGCTCTAGGAATCCAAACTTCATCTCTTCAAAAGGAGGCCTCCATTCAATTGAATCATTCATAGCTAACGAGACTAAGTTAGCTAACCTAGCGAGAAGACTGAAAACTTTAGAAACTAAGGAACCAAGTCCAGTCAATCAAGTCAGCCCAAACTAATTTTCAACTCTGGGTTGTACTACTGTCAGGCCATGAATCATGTGTTTAAGAAGTGTCCTGTGTTTCAAGCTTAACAACACTTTCCAGAATTGATGAATGCGGCATTTTCAAGGCCGAACAATGATCCTTACCTCCAACATACAATCCTGACTCGAGAAATTACCCAAATTTCTCATGAAGCCAACACAACAATGACCACCCACGGTCGAACTAGGCAAGCCACTTCCATCATCCCAATAATTCTTTTAATCATCAACCCAACTTTCCAAATTACCCTCACAATTCTCCTAACAAATTTTCAAATTATCAACAAAATTTTCCCAACCAAGCTCCACATCTTCCTTCCAGAATCCTCAACTTGAAAGGAGAATGACTGATTTTGAGAGAAATATGAAAAGGTACATGAAGAACCAAGATTCCCTCATGCAAACAATACAGAGGCTAGAGGGTCAAATGAGCCAGTTAGCCAATCCACAACATGAGAGGCAAAATGGTACCTTGCCCAGTCAAACCATTTATGAATCCTAGGAATTCTCAACAAGCTCATTTGGTTTAGGATCAATCATTGAATCAATGTAATGCTGTTCATACATTGAGGTCGGGAAAGAAAGTTGATAACCAAGTGTCAACACCACCCAATCCTAGTCAGCACAATCACACTCCAGCATCAACCTATCTAGTCCCAATCCTTCCAAATCTGACAAATCTGAAATAGATAAGTCAACCAGTCAAGTGTACAAGCCTATAGTACCATTTCCTAATAAGCTAAAGAACAACACGCAGAATCCACACGTGGATAAAATAATTGAGATCTTCAACCAAGTGAAGATAAATGTGCCACTCCTTGATGCCATCCAACAAGTCCCATCCTATGCAAAAATTTTAAGGACATGTGCACCAAGAAGATAAAGACTAATATTCTCAAGAAAGTCTTCTTAGCCACTAATATTAGTGAGCTACTGTCAGGTCCGATCCCTGTCAAGTACAAGGATTCGGGTTGTCCCACGATTGCCTGCACTATAGGACAAGCCGAGATTAGTCACACACTTCTTGACTTGAGAGCGAGTATCAACATGCTTCCATTCTCCGTTTATCAACAACTCAGGTTGGGCGATCTTAGTCCAACTCGAGTCACAATCCAACTGGCTGACCATTCTGTGAAAGTTCCAAAGGGAGAGTTAATGATGTCCTTATCCAGGTCGGGGAGTTTATCTACCCTATTGATTTCATAGTTCTTGAGACACAACCTGTATCCAATCCTAGCACTCAAACTTCTGTTATCCTAGGGCGCCTATTCCTTGCTACTGCCAATGCTATTATTAATTGTAAGAATGGGTCTATGAGATTAACCTTTGGGGACATGACTAGAGAAGTCAATGTCTTCAACCAAGAAAACAACCTCGTAAGATAAGAGACCAAACATTTGAGGTAAACTTTGTTGAAAATAGTTGTGATGAAGAAAGTGAAGGCATAAAGAATGAGTCTCTGTTTCTTGATGAATTATTTAAGAATGAATGTGATTATCTTAATGATAAGACATATGTCAGAGATCCTAATTTTAGAGCCTCCTTTAAAAAAAGAAAATTGATTTAAATATCTTCACTTTTGCTGAACCAACAAATAATATATCGCATGAGAATATAATTCAAGAATCTCCGATTGACATACTCTTTGAAAACCGCTTCGAAGAAGAACTCATGTGTTTGGATGAACCAACTAGAGATATTTTGGTTAATTACACATCTCTAGGGGAAAGTGTTGACCTAAACTTTGAGGAGATATATGGAACTGAGTTAGAATTCTTAGGCATTCATAGTGAGAAAATGCCAACTGAGAAGTGTGGTGGAGATCATTTTTGAATAATGAATGTAGAAATATGAGGAAGAAAAACCTAAAGAAGGTGAGACTGGGGAGAAAGAGAACTGAAATGACAAAAAAAATTGGCCTCCCCACTATGCCCTATAAAGAGGACCCATTAGAATGATGGGAAGATAGCTAGAGGGATGAGACCGAAAAAGATCTAGGTGTGGGAGGAACTTATTGTTGTACATATTTTTGTATAATATATGTACCTCTTTTACATTTCTTTTCATGCATCTATACATTTCTTTCACACATTGGAGACAATGCATGAGATAAGTGTGGGGGAGGGCTTTAACATGACTAATATAACAAAAAAAAAGAGAAGAAAACAAAGAAAAATTATATATATATATATATATATATATATATATATATATATATATATATATATATATATATATAAACTTTTGAAAGGTAAGAACAATATTTTGATATATTTTTTTATAAGAAATTAAGTCAATTTTAAGGAATAGAAAAATCATAATTAGGATTTCTTACACTAGGTCAAAATAAGATGACTTATTTAATTTTTAGGGTTAGGAAGAAAATTTGTGAAAGTAATTTAGTCTTGATCTTTACCTTGATGAAATATGCACACTTTATACACTTACACACTTAGGGTTCAAAAACAAAGACTTTTATGCCTTATAAAAGAAAAAAAAGAAAAAAGAAAAAAAAATATATGTATATCTATGAAAAATAAACAAATCTAATTATTGATTAGCTAGGTGCTTTGGTCTAAGAAAGCCTTGGTATTTATGCAAAAGATAATTAGATAAGTTTGAAATATAGATATATATAAATCCTCTGATTAAACTAGATATTTGTGCCTCATGAAGCATAAGTAGTCACGCCTGAAAGGGGTACATTTTATAAAAAAAACCCTTGATTTCGTGGCCTTGTCAGCTCGAGTGTTTAAGTCTTTAGGGGTGTTTTCTCACCTGGTACCCTAAGACTGTCCAGTTTGAGTGTAACCGACTAAAGGCTCGTTACATGGGCAGATTAGAAAGCTTAATGGAATTAAGGAATAAATACTACCAAAAATAAATATAAATAAGACATAGGAGTTAATATTAAATAACACTTACTCAAACTTCACGGTCACGAAGGTGCATATGACTCAGGGTAAAGTAATAGACTAGATGAAAAATACAATTTGACTCCTTACTTTAATTGATGACATGTTTTTGAATAGAGACTAAGTTTAGGGATGAAAAGTTACGATATTCTTATAACTTATAAATTACTTGAACTATTACCAATATACTTCAAATATTTTCTTTCTTTTCAAAATGCTTTTCGAAAATACTAACATTTTTCTCTTTCTTTATGGATTTTGTGGGTGGAATCCACTGAAAACCCTCACGAGACAAAACTCGTCCTCTAGGGATAACCTAGAGGTTTAACGGCTTATTGCACATGCTCAGTGCAATCGAGTGACCTGCGAAAGTGGTCTAATAATTGATTAAGATTAGTTTGATGTTTTACTCGAGGGCGAGCAAAAGATAAGTGTGGGGGGTGTGATCGGTCACATATATTGCATATATATTATCATATTACCATATTTTCTATCTAATAAATCCTATTAATAAGTCTTATTCTTCTTTGTTAAATATAGGCCCATTGCTAAAAGAAAGGGAAGAGAAACGAGCCCAAAAGCCCATCAAAATTCTGATTTAATTCAGAATTAGTTTGAAATTAGAAGATCAGGGCAGATCAGAGAGGATAAAACTGATTGAACATATAAATCAATCAGTTAAAGCCAACAATCAAAGGCCATTTTGACAAACTCAGGAGCTGAAACGAGAAAACCAACGGAAGATATGGGAGAATCACCAAACCGGGAACCTCCCCCATTTGGGTGTGCCATCTGGCCACACTAGAGCCACGAAAACACGACCCTAGCCGCGTTTCCACAGCCTTGTTAAGGTTGTTGGGGGAGCGTTTGCTCCCCCAATCTTCCTACGCCCTCTACCGTCTGGTTTTTCCCTATAAATACTATTTTTGACAGAGAAGAAGGGAGCGAAGACTAGGATTAGAATTCTTGTTTATTCTTTAGGGTTTTAGGAGTATTGTTAGATAGTTCAGAGAAGTTATATCTCCTCTTTATTTTTCAGTTTAGACCAGCAAAGAGAGAAGAGTGAAACTGAGTGCGTAATTCATCCTTGAAGTGACAATCAAAGGAGATTCAACTTACTTGTTCAACTCGACTTTAATTTTCATTTTCTTATTTGTTTTCCTTTCATTATGAGTAGCTAAATCATTTTCTGGGCTCACTACTTAATCTCTTCTACCTCCTCTCTCTTGATGGATTTTTATGAAAGCACTCTCTTGAATCATAATAATGAAATCACCTAGAGGGGGGGTGAATAGGTGATAATGCTAATCAATGCACAAATTTAAAATGTTATGATGTAACATTCACCCGAAACAAGATTAGAAGCCGAATATCCCGTGAAGGGCTCTGAACTCCTTCCTCGTGATTCCTCTAGATAAGAGTTTGAGGTGCGCAATGCAATCTTGTTGTATGAGTATTGATCGACAATATAGCAATGAATAGAAAGCAAGTAAATGACACAAATAAACCAATCGCAAACACTGAGATTTGTTTCGAGGTTCGAGCACCCAGCTCTACGTCCCCGCCTTCATCCAGAAGGATTTAAGAACCACTATAACTTTCACAAAGAATTACAACCACAAGGGAGCACCGAACTCTCTATCACACTCCTCTAGTCCAGAGGTAGTGGAGCCACAAATACAAGAATATCTTGGTGATCAAAAGACCACAAACCCTATTTTGAAAAACCTTTTCCCTTACAAAACCCTAGAGAATAATGTGTAGGATTGAAGCTCAAGTTTTGTAAGTGAAAAAGAAAACAAAATTGAAGAGAGTTTTGAATCAAAAACTTCAGAGAAAAGAGAGAATTTTGAGCACAAAAACTGAGAGCAAAAACTTCTTTTGAAAGATTTAAACTTGATTTCTTTTGCAAAGGATTGTTGTGATCTCTTCAACCCTAATCATCCCTATTTATAGGCTAAAGGTAGGGATTAAAAGGTAAACTGTTATAATGAATACTTAGGAAAGTTTAAACCCAAATCTAGCCCTAAAAATTGTTTGGAAAAGAAAAGCACGTTTTAAAACTTATTAAAAAACTAGCCGTTTGGGCTGAAATATAGCTCACGGTCGACCGGCCGGTCGACCAGTTTTCAAAAACTTTTGACCGTTGCCAGCCCACGGTCGACCGCCCGGTCGACCGTCCCAAACAGAGACTTAGGTGCTTTCAGTCGGCCGAAGCTCGGTCGACCGACATGGGGTCCGGTCGACCGCCCGGCCGACCGGGTAACGTGCACACATGCACACACCCAAACGGTCAGAAGTGCGGTTGACCGCCCGGTCGACCGTTCTGACCTGAAACAGAGCCGGTCGACCGTCCAGTCGACTGCAATAGGCCAAAACAGACTCTTTTGAAGATGGTTTTAAAGAACTTAATAATTTTCAAAATAATTTTGATCAAGACTTGGTATACCATAGAGTTTGTAAGTATTAGAATATGTTTAAAAATATTTTATATACAGGAGAAATATCTTTAGAAACAATCATGTACAAAATCTTGTGTGTGGGGAATATTGAGCTTCAATACTATACACTATCCTTTAACAAACTAAAAATTATAAAAACTGAGAAAGGAAGTCTCTGAGCCGCGTTACACCAAGCTAGAGCCTTCTATCCTATAAAAACGTCCTCATGCGCCATTTGCCTTTTAGCATCATAATCCTTGCAATAAGCTTAAAAAGGTCATCATGACTAGTACAAACCTAAAACTCATACTAAACAACTTATTAGTATCAAATAGCTTCTATATGTTTTGTTATCATCAAAACTTAAACAAATAGAGAGTGTAACCTTTTGGGCCAACAATCTCCCCTTTTTGATGATGACAAAACATATCGGCTATAAAACAAGATATAAAAGGGAGGTAAAAACTCTCCCTCAAATAATGCTATATTAAACAAAGTATAAAACAATTTGTTATGAGAGAATTTTTGAATTTTCAAAAAATTTTGAATAAACAACACCAAACCATCACAGCACCAAACCATCATAACCAATAAAACACATATTTCTCCCCCTTTTTGTCATACATCAAAAAGGGATATATGCAAGAAAACTTCCTTATTCAACAACACAAATATTAAGTTCACCACATATAAAAGAAAATCTATTATAGTCAAGTGGTTTAGTGAAAATATCGGCAAGTTAAAAATCGGAAGAAACATAATCAATATCACCTTTCTCAAAATGATCTCTAAGGAAGTGATATCGAATCTCAATGTGCTTGGTCTTACTATATTGATTTGCATTCTTAGTCATATGAATAGTACTAGTATTATCACAAAATATTTTTATATGGTCATAATGCACATCATAATCAAGGAGAGTATGTTTCATCCAAAGGACATGAGCACAATAAGCCCCCGCTGCACATACTCCGCCTCGGCGGTTGAGAGGGCTACCGAATTTTGTTTCTTGGAAGACCATGAAACAAGACAATTACCAAGAAATTGACATGTTTCACTAGTACTCTTCCTATCTACTCTACAACCCGCATAGTCGGCATCCGAAAAACTCGTCATTGAGAATCTCCGGTTTTTGGATACCAAAGACCCATTCCAATAGTGCCCTTAACATAACGAATAATGCGTTTTACCGCAATTAAATGAGATTCTTTGGGACACAATTGGAATCTAGCACAAAGACACACGCTAAACATAATATCCGGCCTACTAGTCGTCAAATACAACAAGCTACCAATCATGCTTCTATATAATTTTATATCAACACACTTATCTTGGTCATCCTTATCAAGCTTGGTGGTGGTGGCGGCCATGGGAGTTTTACAAATTTTTGAGTCTTCAAGACCAAATTTCTTGATGAGTTCCTTGGAGTACTTAGCTTGACATATGAAAATCTCATCACGCATTTGCTTGACTTGGAGTCCAAGAAAATAGTTCAATTCACCCATTAATGACATCTTGAATTCACGTTGCATGCATTGTTCAAACTCCTTGCAAAGTAACTCATTAGTAGAACCAAAGATTATATCAACATATATTTGAACTATAAGAATGTCACTATCAACATGTTTAGTAAATAATGTGGTGTCTACTTTGCTTTTAACAAAATTATTTGAAAGAAGAAAACTAGAAAGCCTTTCATACCAAGCTCTTGGAGCTTGTTTTAAACCATATAATGCTTTATCTAACTTGAAAACAAAATTTGGATGTACATGATCCACAAAACCGGGAGGTTGTTCAACATAAACTTTCTCATCAATAAAACCATTTAAAAATGCACTTTTTACATCCATTTGAAAAGTTTAAAATTTTTAAAAGATGCATAAGCTAGTATGATCCGTATGGCTTCATGCCGTGCTACGGGTGCAAAAGTCTCCTCAAAGTCAATTCCTTCAACTTGAGTGTAACCTTAGGCCACTAACCTAGCCTTATTCCTAATAACATTTCCTGACTCATCCAACTTGTTCCTAAAATTCACTTGTACTAATTATTGGTCTATCATGGGGTCTAGGAATAAGGTGTTAAACTTGGTAGCGCTCAAATTGATTGAGCTCTTCTTGCATAGCTAGCAACCAATATGAGTCACCCTCGGCTTCAAGGATGTTTTTGGGTTCAAAT
The DNA here is from genome assembly GCA_038442645.1 of Agave tequilana. Classification (NCBI taxonomy): domain Eukaryota; kingdom Viridiplantae; phylum Streptophyta; class Magnoliopsida; order Asparagales; family Asparagaceae; genus Agave; species Agave tequilana. The sequence goes on along the minus strand of JAVJIF010008913.1, from coordinate 37,393 downwards.
GAGATATGAATGCAAAATTTCCACAGAAATCATGGAGTTTGGAGCGAGTAATTACCCCCTTTGATATATCACCTATGATGAGATCTTTGGGATGATTTAAGGCGCATCTCCAATCTTTAGGAAGTGGTTGTGATTGTTCCACTTCATCCTTTTGAACTTCACCAATTGGTTCTTGCTTGTCATCTTGAATGGGTGAGTCCTTCAAGGATATTTTCTCCATGTCCTCACCTAATGAGTCAATCTCTACAACATTCTCAATAATAGCATTAGATTCTTCAAATTTAACATGCATAGATTCTTCAATAGTATGAGATGATATATTGAATACTCTATATGCTTTACTATTACTAGAATAGCCAACAAAGATTGCTTCATAAGCCTTAGCATCAAATTTACCCAAATTATCTTTAGTATTCAAAACAAAACACTTGCATCCAAAAACTTTAAAGTATGAAACATTTGGTTTTCTTAAATGATAAATTTCAAAAGAGGTTTTGAAAGTATTTTTACACAAATAAATACGGTTTGATATGTAGCATGCGGTGTTTACGGCCTCGACCCATAAGTATTGAGGGAGCCCATATTCACTTATCATAGTCCTAGCCATTTCTTGAAGAGTTCTATTCTTCCTTTCAACTACTCCATTTTGTTGTGGAGTTCTAGGACATGACATTTCATGCTTAATTCCCTTTTCATCATAATAAGTCATGAAGAGTTGGTTAACAAACTCACCACCTCTATCACTTCTTATCCGTAAAATCGAAAATCCTTTTTCTTTTTCAACCCTCTTTCGAAAAATCTTAAAATGCGAAAAAGTTTGATCTTTATGCTCCAAAAAGAAAACCCAAGTGAAACGAGAAAAATCATCAACTAAAACAAAAACATATCTATTTCCATTTAAGCTTTTGGTTTTAGTTGGTCCAAAAAGATCCATGTGAATCAATTCAAAGGCCTAGATGACATGATATCTTTGATTGGTTTGAAAGAAGACTTGGTTTGTTTCCCAAGTTGGCACGCACCACAAATGCGGTCTTTTTCAAACTTCAAAAAAGGAATACCCTTCACCAATTCCTTAGAATTAATTCTAGCAAGGTGATCAAAAGATGCATGTCCTAATCTTCTATGCCATAACCATGAAATCTCATCAAAAGCATTCAAACATTTAGTAGAACAATCCAAATTAAGCATGTCAATAATATAGACATTATTTTCACGAAATCCAGTAAGAATACAATCATTGGTTTTCAATCAAAAATTTTGCAAGAAGATTCATCAAACACAATTTTAAGACCACGATCACATAGTTGACTAATACTAAGTAAGTTATGTTTAAGACCATCAACCAGAATTACATTTTCTATTAAAGGAGATGCACCAATCTTAATGTTACCTATACCGATGATGGTGCCCTTGGAGTCATCTCTGAAGGTGACGGTGCCACCCTCATCATACCTTGATAGGATTGTGAAATTGTTGATGTCTCATGTCATATGCCTTGAACAACCACTATCAAGGTACCAATGCTCCTTACGTCTTGGAGCCTTGGTGTGTACCTATATCAAATAATTTAAGACTTAATTTTGGTACCCATATTTTCTTGGGTCCTAAAGAGTTAGTGTTTCGAATCCACACAAGATTATTTGTACTATTTATATGATCATAACAAAATTTAGCTAAATGACCATTTCGGCCACAATAAGTACATTTATAAATTCTTCCATATTTAAAAGCATAATGAGCATGTGGCTTACGAACATGTGAATTGTGAGCATGAGTAGTTTTAGCATGATTGACATAAGAAGTGTTGGCATGATGAACATGTGAAGTTTTGACATGAGATGTTTTATCATTTTTAGTATGTGGAGTATGCATATGCTTCTTTGAAAACATTTCTTCTAGTTTAGTATTGTTAAAAGCATATTCTTTTAAAACATTTCCCAATCATTGATTTTTATTTTTAACATGAAAAACTCATTTTCATCAATTTTAGGATATTTAGCTTTACAAGCAATCTTATAGGCATCAAAATCTCTTTGCTTTGAAATAAGATTAGAAGATAGTTCATCCTTTTCTTTTGAAGAGATTGCAAGTTGATTTTTAAGCATTTCAATTTCCTTTCTCAATTTTGAACATTCTGCCTTTTATCATCAAAACTTTCTGAAAGTTCAACGAAAGCATGCACTAACATTTCTCTACTTATTTCACTTTCATCATCAAGTGGTTGGGTAGTTACCTTAGGTGTGTTTGCCATGAAACACACATTTGCCGTGTCGACTTCATCTTCGGATTCACTTTCCGAATCCCAAGTGACTTTGTACACCTTCTTTTCAACCGGCCACTTTTGCTTCAAGGAGGAAGACATCTTTTCTTGAAATCTAGACAAACGGTCATGATGTGTGCGGGTTTCCGACAGTTGTAGCATATGATCTTTTTCTCCTCCTTTCCTTCCCGTCGCCTTCTATAGTTGAGCTTATTTTTACGGTACATTCTCTTTACATTTCTCACAAGGAGAGATAGCTCTTCATCATTTTCTTCATCTTCTTCATCATCGTAGTTGGAGGAGGAAGACTTGAAAGCTATTGACTTTTTCTTTTGAGGTACCACATCTTCTCTAGCCTTCTTCTCCATCTCATGAGTCTTAAGTTTTCCAATAAGACTTATGAGCTCCATCTCGTCTTTGTCATTCAACTCTTTCAAGGTGGTAGCTTTGATTTCCCATGACGAAGGAAGATCACGAATCACCTTATGCACCTTTTGGTCGTTGCTTATATCATCACCTAAAGAAGAAAGAGCATTTGTAATCTTAGTAAACTTGGTAATCATATTATCAATAGATTCATCTTCTAGCATTTTAAAACTTTCATATTGAGAATGCAAGAGATCTATTTTAGCTCTCTTGACTTGTGATGTTCCCTCGTGAGTGACCACTAAGTGTTACCAAATCTCATTGGCGGATTTGCAATGGATAACCCATGTTAAGTCATCCTCATTCAAAGCTGAGAGTAGGGCATTTTGAGCCTTTGAATTAGCATCAAATTCCTTAAAGGTAAGTTCGGACCAAGTGTCCTCTTCACTTTCGGGTCTAATAAAAGGCTTGGTAAAAGACTTAGCAACTAGACTACCTAGAAATTGTAGAAAAATGGTTATCCTAACTTTCCATATGGGAAAGTTGAGTCCATCAAATTTGGGAGGTGTCTTAATATTATCGGCCATCTTTACTAGTGTATGAATGAAGATATGAAAATAGTGATTAGCAAATTATAGGATCTCTCTAAGGATATGAAGCCAAAAACTAGAGTCTTAACTCTGATACCAATTGAAATGACCTAGAGGGAGGTGAATAGGTGATAATGCTAATCAATGCACAAATTTAAAATGTTATGATGCAACGATCACCCGAAACAAGATTAGAAACCGAATACCCCGTGAAGGTTTCTGAACTCCTTCCTCGTGATTCCTCTAGATAAGAGTTTGATGTGCGCAATGCAATCTTGTTATATGAGTATTGATCGACAATATAGCAATGAATAGAAAGCAAGTAAATGACACAAATAAACCAATCGCAAACACTGAGATTTATTTCGAGGTTCGAGCACCCAGCTCTACGTCCCCGCCTTCACCCAGAAGGATTTAACAACCAATATAACTTTCACAAAGAATTACAATCACAAGGGAGCACCCAACTCCTCTATCATACTCCTCTAGTCCAGAGGTAGTGGAGCCACAAATACAAGAATATCTTGGTGATCAAAAGACCACAAACCCTCTTTTGAAAAACTTTTTCGCTTACAAAAACCCTAGAGAATAATGTGTAGGATTGAAGCTCAAGTTTTGTAAGTGAAAAAGAAAACAAATTGAAGAGAGTTTTGAATCAAAAACTTCAGAGAAAAGAGAGAATTTTGAGCACAAAAACTGAGAGCAAAAACTTCTTTTAAAGACTTAAACTTGATTTCTTTTGCAAAGAATTGTTATGATCTCTTCAACCCTAATCATCCCTATTTATAGGATAAAGGTAGGGATTAAAAGGTAAGCTGTTATAATAAATAATTAGGAAAGTTTAAACCCAAATCCAGCCCTAAAAATCGTTTAGAGAAGAAAAGCACGTTTTAAAACGTGTTTAAAAAACTATCCGTTTGGGCTGAATATAGCTCACGGTTGACCGACCGGTCGACTGATTTTCAAAAACTTTTGACCGTTGTCAGCCCACGGTCGACCGCCCGGTCGACCGTCCCAAACAGAGACTTAGGTGCTTTCGGTCGGCCGAAGCTCGGTCGGCCGACATGGGGTCCGGTCGACCGCCCGGTCGACCAGGTAACGTGCACACATGCACACACCCAAACGGTCAGAAGTGCAGTCGACGCCCGGTCGACCGTTCTGACCTGAAACAGAGCCGGTCGACCGTCCGGTCGACCGCAACGGGCTAAAACAGACTTTTTTGAAGATGGTTTTGAAGAACTTAATAATTTTCAAATTAATTTTGATCAAGACTTGGTATACCATAGAGTTTGTAAGTATTAGAATATGTTTAAAAATATTTTATATATAGGAGAAATATCTTTAGAAAAAATCATGTGCAAAATCTTGTGTGTGGGGAATATTGAGCTTCAACACTATACATTATCCTTTAACAAACTAAAAATTATAAAAACTGAGAAAGGAAGTCCTGAGCCGCGTTACACCAAACTAGAGCCTTCTCTCCTATAAAAACGTCCTCATGCGCCATTTGCCTTTTAACATCATAATCCTTGCAATAGCTTAAAAGGCCTTCGTGACTAATACAAACCTGAAACTCATACTAAACAACTTATTAGTGCCAAATAGCTTCTATATGTTTTGTTATCATCAAAACTTAAACAAATAGAGAGTGTAATCTTTTGGGCCAACAAATAATGCCTAAAGTTAAATTTTGTTCTTGAAAGCTTATGAGGATGCTCTTCTTTTAAATTTGGATTTTTAAAGCACCAATATTTTCAAATCGTTTTTATTCCATACTTGCTTCTTTGCGCTTGATGGTTTAACATTCTATTTCTAATGTTGTGTTAAGAAAGACCTTAAGATTTAATCCAAAATCATCTTATTTGTTTTACTTGAACATTAAAAGATACTAAGGTTTTTGCTTATGATAAAAGTGATGCATCAAAATGTTCTTGAGAAAAGTAAGTAGTTGAGTAGAAGATTATTGAGCCCAGATTTGTTTCCTATATTAAAAACAATCAAACAATTTTCAACACTTTTTAAAGATCATCTTCTCCAAAATCTTCTCTAAATTTTAAGTTTTTCTTTAAATCACTTCCCTTCTCTCCATTCTCTTTTTAACTAAAAAACTAGCACCATTCTTAGCTTTCTAAATAAAATACCGAAAAGCTTTCATCGCATTCCTTCTCGTGGACACGACCTGTTAGCCCAAAGCTAAACGGTAATTCTTATCACTTTGATTTTGCAACAATTTGTATTTTGGGTGGACTTAGGATACAGGTTGTGCAGACGAGATATAGTTCCACTGCAGGATTCTGGGGGATGACTGACATCCCATATTGTTCATTTTATTATTGTTATTGACTACCTAGAGGTAGGACCTAATTCAGTGCCAGGTGATTGGGTCGTGATTTTGAGTATGTACGAAACCCATCTAAAGTATAGACAATGTCTCTTCTACTGATTTCAATAAGATAGGACTTTGATTGACACGTGTGCAGGCGTAGTATGGGATGCGTCTATTACAGGTGACAATTGGTGTTCGCTGACATAATTGATAACAAATCTAAAATATTATATTGATATTACAGACTGAACATAGATATATACATGTTATAATAGACACCTGATTATACACTGGACCCTAGCATGACTTATTCTTCCCACATGATATATATATATAGACTGTGATAGACACCTGACCTCACTTGACAGCTAATTTTTGTATTAACTGACTTTATTGCTCTATGTTCATGTTTTATATGTTATATTTATATTTTTCCAGTACTATTTATTATTTATACACATTGTTTATATGCACGAGCATTTAAATCACTTCCTGATGACCCTGGATTCGTACGTCCAGATACTGGATGTTTCCTGTTATTTATCAGGTATTAGGAGAGGATCACAGGCATCTTGAGGAGCCAGAGTTCTCTTTCACTCGATCATTTTTTCTTAGTATTTTCTGCCTCTTCTTTATTCCATTACTTTCATGACTCTATGCATTGGACTCATACTTGTTCTATTCCTTTACTTATCTGTTATCATGTGTGGATATTTATATGTGACATTGCAGTGATGTTGATTTACCATAGTATTTATATAGCTTTTCAGGTTACTTTAGGCTTAGCGTATATGCGTAGGGTATTTTTCTCGCGTATATACGTCACTGACTCTCATCGCGACTCCGTTTTCACGTATATTGGGAAGCGGGGCATGACAAGGTTTTCTTGGTATGAGAGCCGGGTTTACTCAAAAGGACCTAGTTTATACCGGTAACTTGAAACAAGCTATAGTTGCACTGCAATGTACATATACTATCCATACGATGATATTGACTCCATTTGGAATTGATCATCCTCCCTCTGAAAATATATCTCTTTGATCTTTCGATCTCTCTGATTGCATCTCTTCTTCTAAAGTAATCTGAGTTCTATCTCGATTCCTAATTCTTCTTGTCGATTCTATTTCCTGATCTTGTTTCTTGAAACTGGTTATTCCATTTTAAAGCTGATAGCAGAGATCAGAGCACTTAGGGGAAGCATGGTCGGGCCATGATACAATGAGGAGTGACGTGAAAGATTTATCTTCTTTTAACTTGATTTTTATCATTCCCTGCTTTATTGAAATTTCGAGGACGAAATTTTTTTAAGATGGGTAAAATGTAATACCTCTATTTTTGAGATACAAGATTTAATAATGAATAATAATTTTTTTATTGCATTTATTTTGTGTTAATTATTATTATTATGTATTATTATTATGGTTATTACTATCGGTAATTATTATTAGTGTTACTGTTAAATATCTTTGTGTCTTACTGTTATTATTCTTATTATTAATATTATTGATATTTATTTTGTGTATTATTCTTAGATAAGCTCACTTCTTGCCCCCCTATTTTTCTCTTCCTTTTTCTTTCATTTTCTTATTCTTTATCCTAAACCCAAACCAGAACCTATTACCCAATATCTAATTTTAATCTTATTTCAAATTCAAATCCTAACAAAAATCATATCTAATTCTAACTTACCCAAATCTACATCCAATTTTCAAAAAACACAATCTTAACTAATTCTATTTCATCATAAAAATCTTAAACCAAATCCCAACCTAATCTTCTTCTCCTTCCTTTGATGGTAGCCCCAACCCACCATACGACCTCCTCTTTCTTCTCTAACGAGACCCCGACGGCAGCTCGCGACACCCCGACATCCTTGCGGCCTCCGCCTCCTCTTTCGCCAAACACTCCATGGCCGGCTGTGAGTTTCTCCCCCTCTGCGGCTTCTGCCTCTTCTAGCGAGCTCCGTCGTGGCCTTCTCCTGGCTATGTCTCCTCCTGCACCGTGAGTGTGCCCTCTCTTCTTCTCTATTTCTATGTTATTATGTATGTATTTATGTATGTGTCATTTATGATTGGGTGCGCATAAATTATTTTGTGATGGTTGATTAGTCTCTAAAACTGCATATTTCATATGACATCTTCACATTTATTTAATATTAAATTCTACTAATAATAACTTTCTTGTATGTTTCTAGGTTTATGGTGTGCAATGAAGAAGAAGACCCTAAATCACCATTTATTGGGTGATTAAAGGCTTATAATATAGCCATTGACTTTGGAGAGCAGTTTCGTCAAAATCAGGGGCCCAAAACCAGAAACCGGAACATGCAACTAACAGGGGGACAAACGGAGCAGGCGGCGCTGCGGCCGCGTTTCCATGGCTGTACCAGAGCAGCCGTGCCCATACTTTGGGCCAGGGTTTGTTCCCTTGGCCCCCATTTCCCTGGTGCCTATAAATACCCCATGGGGTTCTTCTTCAATGAGATATCCAGAGAGTAGTGTAGTTTTCTTTCCATATTGTAGTTTATGGTAGTTTAGTTTAGTTTTTCTTCTTCTTCCTCTTTGTATTTTCCTTTTCTTTTAGATCTTGTAACAGGAGAGAGTGACACATGAGTGAACAGAAAGAGTGCTTGTAACAGAAGGTGACAAATTATGAAAGGTTTTTTCTTTACCTCTCTTTACTTTCTTCTCTCTAACTTCTTTTACTTGTTTAGCTAATTTTCTCTCATGGTAACTAACTACTAACTACTAACTTGCTTACTTATTACTTGATAATCCCCACGAATCTAATAGTGTAACCCTCAGTTCCTAATATACATATGTCAATACTGGTATCTGGTGATGATTTAATTATCCTGATAGTCAGATTGAGGTCATTTCAGCTCAAAATATCATTTTCCATTATTTTAAATTTTTCAAGATTTTTGGAATTTTTTTGGGAATTATTAGAGAAAGCTCTCAATTCTGAGTTGATCGGTGCCACGACTGACTCCGAAATTTTTAATTAACAATCGGGGATGAATTTTGAAAATCTGACACTACAACAATATTCAGGATGATATCATTTATTTTTGAGAATTTTTCTGAATTAATAGAGTTTAATCCAATAAAATAATGCATAAATGTTTATTCAAAAAGGAAAAAAAATGAAATAAAATAAAATAAAATAAAATTAGAAAAAAAAAACCCCGCATGTGTAATTACAACAGGTTTCAAACCCCAGGTGGCCCCACATGAATTGAAAGCTCTAACCACATGGTCACTTTGGCCTGTGGTGGGGAATGCCACATAACATATTTAAACCTTTTCTAATTCTACCCTTTTACCCTTGTGAAACAAAACCAAACCAGTTTAATTTGATATATTCTCAGATTCAAACCCATGACCACCGCCCCCTCATCCTAAAGCCCAGACCACTATGCCACATTGGCGTGTGTATTAAAAGCCCAAGCCCACTTATTTAAACTTCTCTTCTACTTCCCCATCTTCTCCAACTTCCCCCACTCTCTCTAATTTCTCCTAAACTTTCCCCCCCGCATTCCCACTCACCCAAACTGAACCCACTACTCCTCTCACATAGCCTAACTCTCAGGGGGCTTAGGGGTGTGTGTGGTGCCTATAAAAGGGGCATCTCACTATCTCAAGTCACTTGCAAAACCCAAACTTCTCTTTCTTCCACTATAATATCTCTCCCTCTTTCAAATTTGGCGAGATTTTGAAGTGCTAGACAAGGAGAAGAAGATTCAGACTGAAGGGAAGCGTTCAAGGTATTTTATTTTGCATTTTTGTAGAATTTAGTTCGTTGTGGCATTTCACCGAACACGTAGTATGCGTTACATGTTAGCTTTAATTTCACCTTGTAAAATGCATGCTAAAATCACAATAAAATTTTGTAGAACACCTAGGATATGCCTCCTAATTATCATGATTTTTAATTTATTTTTAGAAATTTATTTGCAATTAAAAAAAAAAGGACTGTGCTGTGTACTGCACTGTGCACAGCACAGTGCAGACCAGGCCAGACCAGCCAGATCAGACCCAACTTGGGTATGGTCGAGCCAGGCCAGGCCTGGGCCATACCAGACCCAACCTAGGTCTGGCCTGGTCGGGCAAAGCAAGACCCGACTAGGTCTGTGCTGGGCACAGACCGAGTTCGGGTTTGTATACAGACCCGGGTTCGGGTCTGTTTTACAAACCCAAACCCGACCCCATAAAAAAAAGGAAAAAAAGAGAAAAAGAAAGAAAGGAAAAAAAAGAAAAAGTAAAAGAAAAAGAAAAGAAATAAATAAAATAAAAATAAGTAGAAAAATAATTGTAGCATTTACTGTAGCAAACTAGACCCAAACCCATTACTGTAGCAACAGACCCGTTAAGCTTTTTATTTATTTTTATTGATTTTTAGGTTTATTTTAATTCAGAAAATTCCAGAAAATTTACAGAAAATTCCAAAAATTTACAGAAAATCACAAACTAAATTTGAAACTCTATAAAATTATTTTGATGTAATATCTCTTAGAATAACATGAAATTAAATATTTTTGTAATTACTGTTCAATGATAGTTTATTTAAAAATGACCAATAAATTTCTAAATAGCACAAAAAGAATATGAAATTCATAATTCAATAATATGTAAATATTATACATCAATTTATTAGTTTATGCATGTATTTTAGTATGAAATTATGCTTTTAAATAGTTGTTATAAATTTAGAAATTAAATTATTTGAAAATATTAAACAACCAAAATTATAATAAATAGTAAAAAATACATTATCACTTAACTTATCACTGAATAAATAACATGTCAAGTCTCTAATTAATTCACGTAATATTTAGGCCGCGAATTTTACCCAGAGCCGGTTGCAGTTACAGGAATTCAGATTTCAATGACATCAGGCAAGTACACATACCCTCTCTCTCCTTTGTATCCCTTTGTTAGCTTATAAATTCCTTTCCGATCTCAATTTTCATGTCCTGCTTTGATCTCATGTATTGTAAGACATGCATGCATATGAAGTTTGATACATAAATAATCATAACTATAAATTAGTAAATATTGTACACGAACGTTGACGTCACCCTATGTCATGATTCATATTTTATGATTATGTCTACATCCTAATACACTGGCATCACTTATACTATTATGCATTTGTCACTCATTGTTATCACCATGTTCTATTTTTCCTGAAATTTTGATAGTAATGTAACTACTATTTGACACTGAATACTCTTGATACTGGTCCCTAATCTTGTCACGCTGAGTCACACATTATCTTGCATTTACATTAATTAATAAAATAAACCAAGCCGGGGTCATTGGGGAGACTGTAACAGAAAAAATCCAGGGAGGTGTGCTTGGAACAGCGACCCCTTGTGGGTTTGGATGCCACACGTGATCTTGTTATTTATGCGCGCTCCTGTTATTACATGTTACATGATACCTGAGTATAGTGAACTGTTTCTCCCTGCTATCAGGATCCACTAACGCATCACTTGTTTGATATGTAGTTGTCCTGTGGGATGGGGCACAGGACAACTGCATTAGTTAGGATAATAAAATGTACTAGACTTAGAATTATCATTTGTGACATGGATAATCTTGACTACATGATGTTCCTGGACTTGTCATATGATTCTTAACTTGTGATCTTGAGATCGTGTGACCTGATGATTATGATATATGACATTACTCGTCCAGGGTGCTTCATGCTCATTATATACATGTCATAGTATACATACATTACCTTATTTCACCTGACTGTTCTGTTACTCTCATTGGTATCTTACCTGTCAGTTTATATTACCGTCAGATTTATGATTCATTGATTCCAGTGCTCTACTTACATTGCCCTTTACTTTCACATTTTCATATTATTGTTTCCTCTTCTCGTGTGTGCACTTGCTGGTCCGCTTCTGACGGACCTTAATTTTTCAGCATCAGAGCTTGAGAAGACTGACGAGCCACTGTTCGAAGGAACCCAGGAAGATTATCAGGCGTGAGTCTGACGTTTCTTATCTTATGTATTTTGGCATTTTATCTTGTTATGATATCCCAATGCCAAAATTGTATCTTCTTTTATTTCTGCTTTGTTATGTTTTCAATCTTGTATCCAGACAAAGACTATTTTAGATGTATGTCTTTTATGTGAAATGAAACTTCTGGTTGTCTTTTGCATATGTGTGCGAGAATTTGGCTCATTTACTGTAGCGTAAGGTATTCACGAAAGAGATTTTCCTCTTCGTGAGTATCTGCTGGCCATCGCCACGTACCCATATTCTGTATTTTGGGAAGCGGGGCGTGACATGGTTTAGTTGGCATCAGAGCCAGGTTTTATTTTAATTCCACACCATATAAAGACAATCAGATTCACATATAAGAAAAACACATCTATAATTGTTTGGATACACATCGTTACCCTAAACTCGTGCCTTAGATTCTTTTCTAAACTATTTCCTATCTGTTCCAGACACACTCATGGCTCAAAACAGAAATGTCCCCTCTTCCTCCCAACTCAACCCAACCTCAGATAACACAGAGATCCTCCAAACTTTGAAACGCACGCTGGAATTGTAGCAGAATCAGAATGGTCTGCTTCGGGCTAGAGTAACGAGGGCTCAGGAGACTGCGGAGCATGCTCTGATGGGGTTAAGCTCCGACCATGCGTCGACTAAGGTGGGGAACGTCTTGGATTTTTGAAGGTTGAACCCAAGTAACTTCTCAGCAAATGAGACACCACTAGAGGCGGAACAGTGGCTGATCAAGACAGAGCAACTGCTGAATGCTGCAAAAATTCCTGAGGAAAATCAGATCGATGTAGTGAGCATCCAACTTACTGACATTGCCCATATTTGGTGGACCGTTGAGATGGAAAGGCTGGCTCCACCCATCAGCTGGAAGACGTTCAGTGAAAGTTTCTTGGTAAAATTCTTTCCTATGACTGCCAAAGCGGAGATGGAGCGACAATTCATCAACTTGAATCAAGGAGGACGTACCGTGGATCAGTATGCCGCAGAATTTACCAGACTAAGTCACTTTGCGCCATACATGGTGGCATAAGAAGGGGACTGTGCCAGGAGGTTTCTTCAGGGGCTGGATATCAATATTCAGAGCCATATTGCTGTACTCTCGCTTAACACCTACGCCCAAGTTCTGGAGACAGTAAGGACTCAAGAGCAGATATTACCGCAAAGGAGGCGACTACTAGGGCTCTCCCAGAAGTGCCCAATAACCCATATTCCTGGTAGATCTAGTGTCAGGCCCCCACCACCCAAGAGGCCTCACCATTTTTGGCACCTGCTCCCATAATAGCTCGGAAGGAGTTGGTCTGCACCTTCTGCCATTTTCCTGGTCATGCTTTGAAGGACTGTAGACGGCCAAACCGCAAGTGCTTGGCCTGCGAGGCTAGTGATCATCAGCTCCGCGATTGTCCCAAGGCCAACAATTCCATCTTCAGAGGACCCATGTCACAGCAGGCCCCTACCCGCGCACAGCCCTGAGTTGCACTTCTAACCCAGCAGGAGATGTTCCTTAGAACCAAGGGCAAGATGCCTCAACAAGGCCGAGCAGTGAAGAAGCAGGGTCGGGCCTACAATCTGATTTTAGAGGAAGCTGAAGTGGCTAATGGAGTCGTTGCAGATACCATCTTAGTACAATCTATTCCTGCACATGTTCTCTTCGATTCCGGGGCTCCCCATTCTTTTATTTCTGCAAATTTTGTTGCTCGACACCACATTTCTTGTGATGATATTTGTTAATCCCTAGAACATAGCCACGGGAGGTGGGATAGTTGTCTATTCTAAGGAATGTAGGAAGTCCCCTATAGTGATATGTGGTAGAGAGTTTCTAGCCGACCTGATAATCATAAACGACTCTGGGTTTGACGTTGTCTTGGGTATGGACTGATTGGGCACTTTCTATGCTCTCATTGACTGTAGGAAGAAGAAAGTTACTTTTCGGGTCCCCAGTCATCCAGAGTTTGAATTCCATGCTGAGGATGTAACTCTGGAGCAAGCCCAATTCAAGAAGAGGTAATTGAAGAGGGTGCTAGAGTCCTTGAACTCAAAGGAGCAAGTTAATATACCTGAGGTGGTATGTGAATTTCTTGACATCTTTCCTGAGGATCTCTCCGGACTACCCCCTGTTCGAGAGATTGAATTTAGTATCAAAATCATGCCTGGAACAGTCCCTATTTCCAAGGCGTCATACTGCATGGCTTCGATGGAACTAGCGGAACTGAAGAAGCAGATTCAAGATTTGCTCGATAAGGGGTTAATCCGACTGAGTGCTGCACCCTGGGGCGCTCCGGTCCTTTTAGTCAAGAAGAAGGATGGTAGCCAGTGACTATGCATTGATTATCGGGAGCTGAATCATGTCACAATCAAGAATAAGTATCCCTTACCCCAAATTGATGATCTCTTCGATCAACTGGGTGGAGCCACAGTATTCTCTAAGCTAGATCTCCGTTCTGGTTATCACCAATTGCGGGTGAAAGATGAGGATGTATCTAAGATTGCTTTTCGGACGCGATATGGACATTTCGAGTTCCTTGTTATGCCATTTGGAGTCACCAATGCTCCTGCGGTATTCATGGACTTGATGAATCGCGTCTTTGCTCCATACTTAGATCAATTTGTCATGGTCTTCATTGATGATATACTAATCTATTCCAAGACCAAAGAGGAGTACGCTGAGCACTTGAGGATTGTCCTACAAACTCTAAGAAAAGAGAAGTTATATGCAAGCTTAGTAAATGCTCTTTTTGGCTAGACCATGTCTCATTCCTCGGGCATGTCATATTTGGGGATGGCATCTCGGTGGATCCATCCAAAGTAGAAGCTGTCAGAGATTGGCCAATTTCTAAGTCTGTCACGGAAGTGAGAAGTTTTCTTCGACTAGCTGGCTACTATCGTCAGTTTGTCCAAAATTTCTCCAAGATCGCTGAGCCTCTAACCAAGCTTACTAGAAAGGAAGTAAAGTATCGGTGGACTGAGGAATGCCAGTTAGCATTCGAGGAACTGAAGGATCAATTGACGACAACGCCAGTTCTAACAATTTCATATGGATCTGGGGGGATAGCGATACATAGTGATGCTTCTGGGCGCGGCCTGGGTTGTGTGTTAATGCAACGAGGCAGAGTGATATCATTCGCCTTAAGACAACTAAAGCCCCATGAGAGAAATTACCCAACTCATGATCTGGAACTGGCGGCGGTCATCTTCGCCCTTAAGGTGTGGAGACACTATCTTCTCGGGGAGCGTGTGGAGATATTCACAGATCATAAGAGTCTCAAGTACATTTTTACCCAAAAGGAGCTCAACATGCATCAGAGAAGATGGTTAGAGCTCATGGCAGACTATGATATAAATCTGCAATACCACCCTGGGAAGGTGAATGTAGTTCCTGATGCTCTCAGTAGAAAGCCCTCTTTCATGTTGATGACTCAACAGAAGGAGATGCAGGAAGAGATCCTTAGGTTAGACTTGGAGACCATTCTACCAGGAGATGTTAGGAGACTCATGACCTTGGTGACTCAACCATCTCTGATCGAAAAGATCAAAAAGGTTCAGAAGGAAGACCCTAAGTTGCAAAAGATCAGAGAAGAAGTGGAAGCCAGACTAAGGGAGGATATAGTCATCCATACAGATGGTTCGCTTCGATTCGAAAGCAGACTCTGTGTACCATCTGGAGAAGTTCGAAGGGAGTTGCTCTCTGAAGCTCACAGTTCCCCTTATTCGGTTCACCCTGAGGGTACTAAAATGTACAGAGATCTCAAGCAACACTTTTGATGGCACGGGATGAAGAGAGAGATAGCTCGATTCGTAGCCCGTTGCCTTGTATGCCCACAAGTCAAGGCGGAACACCAGAGGACGGCCGGGCTGCTACAACCACTCCCTATTCCCAAATGGAAGTGGGAGAATATCACCATGGACTTTGTTGTAGGCCTGCCTAGGAGTCCAAGAGGGAACAATGCTATATGGGTGATCGTCGACTGACTCACTAAGAGTGCTCATTTTATATCTTTCAAAGTCAGACAGTCCACAGAAGCACTGGCAGAGAAGTACATGCAGGAAATAGTCAGACTGCATGGAGTCCCTGTTAGTATTGTTTCTAATAGAGACATTAGATTTGTGTCGCGTTTCTGGGATAGTCTCCAGAGGAGCTTAGGCAGCAAGTTAAAGTTCAGCACGACATTCCATCCTCAGAGGATATGCTTAGAGCCTGTATACTGGACTTTAAGGGATCATGGGATGATCATCTGCATTTAGTGGAGTTTTCCTACAACAACAGCTATCAGGCTAGTATCCAGATGGCTCCTTATGAGGCACTCTATGGGAGGAAGTGTAAATCTCCTGTGTGCTGGAATGATATTGGTGAAAGAAAGTTGCTCGGCCCAGACTTGATTTTGCAAACAGTAGAGAAGGTGGCCAAGATAAAGAAACATATGAAAGCCGCTCAAGGTCGTCAGAAGAAGTGGGCCGATGCTAAGAGAAGACCCTAAGAGTTTGCAGTAGGTGACCATGTATTTCTTAAGATCTCACCAACTCGAGGGGTCATTAGGTTCGGCTGCAGTTGGAAGTTAAGTCCCAGATACATTGGACCTTTTGACATCATTGAGCGAGTTGGAGAAGTAGCATACTGGGTGGCCTTACCTCCAGCACTAGATGGTGTTTATGACGTATTGCACATCTCTCAATTAAGAAAGTACGTGCAGGACGACAAACATATCCTAGACTATTCAGATCTGAGACTGAACCACGAAAATCCTATGAGGCTCAACCAATCCGCATCATCGACAAGAAGGAGAAGGTTCTAAAGAACAAGACCATTCCTCTGGTACTGGTGTCTTGGGATCCAAACTCTCCTGGGGATTCCACCTGGGAACGGGAAGATGAGATCAGGGCTAAAATATCCTCATCTCTTCTCAGGTAACTTATCTCACTTCTAGCTATCTGTTCATCATCTTATAGCTTAGAATACTCTTCTCCTTGTTTACTTTTGAATTTTGAGGACGAAATTTTTTATAAGGTGGGTAGGATTGTAACCCTCGGTTCCTAATATACGTGTGTCAATACTGGTATCTGGTGATGATTTAATTATCCTGATAGTCAGATTGAGGTCATTTCAACTCAAAATATCATTTTCCATTATTTTGAATTTTTCGAGATTTTTGAAATTTTTTTGGGAATTATTAGAGAAGGCTCTCAACTCGAAGTCGATCGGTGCCACGACTGACTCCGAGATTTTTAATTAACAATCGGGGATGAATTTTGGAAATCTGACTTCACAACAATATTCAAGATGATATCATTTATTTTTGAGAATTTTTCTGAATTAATAGAGTTTAATCCAATAAAATAATGCATAATTGTTTATTCAAAAAGGAAAAAATGAAATTAAAATAAAATAAAATAAAATTAGAAAAAAAACCCGCATGTGTAATTACAACAAGTTTCGAACCCCAGGTGCCCCCACATGAATTGAAATCTCTAACCATATGGTCACTTTGGCCTGTGGTGGGGAATGCCACATAACATATTTAAACCTTTTATAATTCTATCCTTTTACCCTTGTGAAACAAAACCAAACCAGTTTAATTTGATGTATTCTCAGATTTGAACCCATGACCACCGCCCCCTCATCCTAAAGCCCAGACCACTATGTCACATAGGCGTATGCATTAAAAGCCCAAGCCCACTTATTTAAACTTCTCTTCTACTTCCCCCATCTTCTCCATCTTCCCACTCTCTCTAACTTCTCCTAAACTTCCCCCCTCATTCCCACTCACCCAAACTGAACCCACTACTCCTCTCACGTAGCCTAACTCTCAGGGGGGCTTAGGGTGTGTGTGGTGCCTATAAAAGGGATATCTCACTATCTCAAGTCACTTGCAAAACCCAAACTCCTCTTTTTTGTTCCACTACAATATCTCTCCCTCTTTCAAATTTGGCGAGATTCTGAAATGCTGGATAAGGAGAAGAAGATTCAGACTGAAGGGAAGCATTCCAGATATTTTATTTTATATTTTTGTCTAATTTAATTTGTTGTGGCATTTCACCGAACACGTAGTATGCGTTACATGTTAGCTTTAATTTCACCTTGTAAAACGCATGCTAAAATCACAATAAAATTTTGTAGAACACCTAGGATATACCTCCTAATTATCATGATTTTTAATTTATTTTTAGAAATTTATTTGCAATCAAAAAAATAGACTGTGCACTGCACTGTTCACAGCACAGTGCAGACCAGGCCAGGTCTGGCCTGGGCCAGACCAGACCCAACCTGGGTCTAGTCGAGCCAGGCCAGGCCATACCAGACCCAACCTGGGTCTGGCCTGATCGGGCTCAGCCAGACCCGACTGGGTCTGTACTGGGCACAGACCCAGTTCGGGTCTGTATACAGACCCAGTTCGGGTCTGTATACAGACCCGGGTTCGGGTTTGTTTTACAGACCCGAACCCGACCGCATAAAAAAAAAGGAAAAAAAAGAGAAAAAGAAAGAAAGGAAAAAAAAAGAAAAAGTAAAAGAAAAAGAAAAGGAAAAGGAATAAATAAAATAAAAATAAGTAGAAAAATAATTGTAGCATTTACTGTAGAAAACTAGACCCAAACTCATTACTGTAGCAACAGACCGGTTAAGTTTTTTTTATTTATTTTTATTGATTTTTAGGTTTATTTTAATTCAGAAAATTCCAGAAAATTTACAGAAAATTTCAGAAAATTCACAGAAAATCACAAACTAAATTTGAAACTCTATAAAATTATTTTGATGTAATATCACTTAGAATAACATGAAATTAAATATTTTTGTAATTACTATTCAATGATATTTTATTTAAAAATGACCAATAAATTTTTAAATAGCACAAAAAGAATATGAAATTCATAATTCAATAATATGTAAATATTATACATCAATTTATTAGTTTATGCATGTATTTTAGTATGAAATTATGTTTTTAAATAGTTGCTACAAATTCAGAAATTAAATTATTTGAAAATATTAACCAACCAAAATTATAATAAATAGTAAAAAATACATTATCACTTAACTTATCACTGAATAAATAACATGTCAAGTCTCTAATTAATTCACGTAATATTTAGGCTGCGAATTTTACCCAGAGCCGGTTGCAGTTACCGGAATTCAGATTTCAACGACATCAGGAAAGTACACATACCCTCTCTCTCCTTTGTATCCCTTTGTTAGTTTATAAATTCCTTTCCGATCTCAATTTTCATATCCTTCTTTGATCTCATGTATTGTAAGACATGCATGCATAGAATGTTTGATATATAAATAATCATAACTATAAATTAGTAACTATAAATATTGTAAATATTGAAACTCACCAAAGAATTGATGTTCACATACTTTTTCCCATCAATAAAGTATGATCATAAGATATTGGTGATTCTATTTCACGATTTACTGGTACAGGATTCAATGTTGACTCTGGAATAGAGAAAAAATCTGGTAAAGATACCGAAGTCATTATTGAATCAAAAAGTGAAATGAAATTACAATTTGAGGTTCAGGATCACTTTCAAGCTTAAGCTAAGTGACAATCCTTGAATCAATATCGACTCCTATAATGTTACCAGGGAGTTAACTCCCTGATTTTGGTGCGGGGATCCGTCTGGATTCTAGGATGTTCATGGTATATTCCAATTCTGGTAATTTCGCCCGAATCTTCGTCTGACATGCGCAAGAGTCTAGGTTCGATGTATCTTCTAGATGTTCCCTTACTTGGCCTCCAAGTAATGCGCGATTAATTACCATAAAATAGAATTAATTAAGCTCTTATTGCTCCTTTGCCCTTAAACTCTTGATTTACCTGCAAAAGAGACCAAAACACGGTTTAGACCGACATTTTATTCATAAATCGGTGAGAAAATGCGATATAATAATGCAGAATTGTAGACTAATCACACCCCCACACTTATCTTTTGCTCGTCCAGAGAAAAACAAGAAAAGAAAACTATACTACAAATGTTATTACACCACTTTCGCAGGTGACGCGATTGCACTGAGCATGTGCAACAAGCCGTTAAATCTCTAGGTTACCCCTAGAGGAGGAGTTTGGTCTCCTGAGAGTTTTCAGCGGATTGCACCCACAAAATTCATAAAGAAAGAAGACAAATGTTAGTATTTTGAAAATGCATTTTGAAAGAGAGACGAGTTTATGAAATATTTTTGCAAAAATATAAGCGATTTAAGGTCATAAGTCCACCAAAAATTAGTCTTCCTTAAACTTAGTCTACATGCAAGATCTTGTCTTCAATTAAGGTAAGAATTCAAAATTGGATTGAATATTTTATCCTTCATAGAACCTAGATAATATGCACTTTGTGATAGTGAAGATTTCTGGGACTTCAACTCTAATCGTCAAGCCATATATTTATATATATATTCTTTCTTTTTCTTCTTCTTTTTTCTTCCCTTAGTTTTCTTAGGCTTTCTAGTTCACCCATGTAGCGAGGCTTTAACCGATGACTCCCAAACCAGACGGTCCTAGGGCACCAGATAAGAAAACATCCCTCGGGTTTAAGGACTCGAGTAAACAGGTCACAAAACTAAGGGGGATTATTTGTTTCTTTTGACCACCGTTAGGCGTGAATAATCATGCTTCTTGAGGCATAGTTATCCAGCTTAATAATTGATTTTTATTTATTTATATATTTATTTATTTATTTCAGTTATATTTTTTCTTTTTATTTATGGCATTTTAGGTCTTTGTTTCCATCCCAAAAATGTGTAAGTGTGATGTACATACTATCTAAGGCAAAAATTCAAGATAAAACTATCTCTCCAATTTATCTTACTTATCCTATAATTTTAGACAAGATCCATTATTTCGACTAGGTTTCAGATGTCATAATTAAGTCTTTCTTAATTTTTAAGATCATCTTAATTTTCTTAAAAATAGATCAAAACTTTGTCTCTTATTCAAAAAGTTTTTAAAGAAAGAGAAAAAAACCTATACAAAAGGAAAGATTTCTAAAAGTATCCTAAAAGAAGTGTAAAAGAAAGAAAATCTAAAAACTCTATGTTAGTCAGAACTCGCAAGTCCGCCTCCTCAAAGTTCAGAGTAGAACTTTGGTGATCACATCCCTATAGGTAGATATAGCAATGGATAGCTCAAGTGTTATGTGAGAAAAACAAGGATTGAAATGGTGGAGGAAAACTCAAGAAATTACTTTTCAATACACTCTTGAAAATCTCTCCTTTTGATATGACAATTTTGGCTCTTAAACAAGTGGAGATAAACACCTAATAGAGTTGGAAAAACTGGCTCAAAACCCACTTTTAAAATCTTATCAAAAATAGTCCCCTAAAGCCCCATTTTATAGGCCAAAGAGAAATTAGTCGTTGGGGTCCAGTCAGCAGTTCTGACTGCTGTCGGTCGACCGGCCCGGTCGACCACCAACGGTCAGAAATCTGACCGTTGGGCCAGTGGTCGACCGGCCCGGTCGACCGAGGCCTAGAACAGAGAGCAGATACTCTCTGCCGGTCGACCGGCACGGTCGACCGGGCTTTCCAGAGAGCAGAAGCTCTCTGGCGGTCGACCAGGTCGGTCAACCGGCCCTCCAGCCAAACTGGCATGCACATTCTGTGCATGTCGGTCGACCGACTTTGTCGACCGACTCCTAGCTCGGTCGACCGGCCCGGTCGACTGGCAGAAACCAGGACAGGGATTTATAGATAATGAAAACTTGACATTTTGACTCAAATAAAATCCCATAAAATCACGAAAAATCTACAAAAATAGTTTCAATATTATACTTTGATAAACAAACATGTTTGAGTAAAATCAAGACATGTTACAAACATTTTGAACTATTTTTGTAACTTAGAAATTTTTGCTCAAAACAAAATCTGTATTTTTTCAAATTAGTTTTTCCAAAACTTCTCCAAATACAAAAACAAGATATTTTAAACACTTTTAAAGCGTAGAGTGCATGGATATGATCCACTACACATACAAGATGAAATATCTATGTTTTTGACAATAAGCACTAAAATAAATTTGGTTAAAGACATGTATACTTTGAATTCCAAAAATCAAACCGCTATTTTGTCAAAATGAAAAGTCTTTTCCAAATGAAAATTCTTTTACGAAAACTCATCTAAATCAAGAGTGTGTGTGTGTGTGTATATGGTATACTTGAGCAGTCCACCAACTATTCTATCCTTTACATTTTAATCTAAAATAAAATCTTAATAAAAATAAACTTAGACACAAGCCTTGATCTTGAAGGTCTTCACTTGAAGTCTTCTTATCTTCTTGACTTGGTCCAAACTTGATCCAAAGAGTTAGACTCCTCTTGAGTACTTGATGTGGTCTTGATGTATAGGCTCTTGAATCAAACCGTGTTAGCTTCAAAACTTGACTTTAAATCTTTTGTTAAAGCAACACACCTACTAAGATCTTGATCACAAATCTGAGACTAAATAAACACAAGATCATTAGTACTATAACTACATGTGTTGATCATCATCAAAACTAGAGTGATGGGACATTGGGCCAACAATCTCCCCCTTTTTGATGATGACAAAACTCATAGAGTTATATATGCATGGATTAAGTAAAGCTTCAAAGAAGCTCCCCCTTAACTCATGCATCACAATAAAAAATAAGATATTCAATGAGCACATGATACTAAACAAATGTATGCATCAACTAGGAGAGAGAAACATGCATAAATCAAACATATTTTTCAAAAACCTTCTCCCCCTTTTTATTTAAACTCTCAAAAACATTTTTCTCATATATTATTGTGTATTGTAAGATGCATAAACTCAATATATGCAAAAACACGAATATGCATATATAAACTCAAAATCTTTCTCCCTCTTTTTGTCAATCATCAATAAAGGGGTTAAAGTAAATACATAACAATGTTCTCCCCCTTTTTGTCAGAAACAAAAAAATCAACAAAGGGGTGAACTCAAATCAATCAATAAAAAGATATATGTGATATGCATTCATGAAGAGGAAGACGCTAAGTTAACTTTCCTACATATATACATTACATAAAGAAGGGATGACAAGCCCTCACTCACATAACGCATAATATGCAATGCATAAGAGGAGATGTGAAGCTCCCCTACACACGTGTATCGCATAAATAAGAGTTGTAAAGATCCTCAATATAAGATACACTCAACTTGAATCTATATGTAGAAGAGATGTTAAGCTCCCCTTGCATATAGGCAATATATATCAAAACATTTTTAATATAAAACAAAATTTTGAATTTTCTCAATAAAAACAAATTTTGAGATATCTTAGTAAATCAAATTTTGAGATACCAATTGTAAATAATCATTACAAATTTTGAATTTTAATTGTAATAGAAACATTTTACCAATTGAAATTTTGATACCAATGAAAGAAAGTATTTTATATTTTGATACCAATTTAAATTTTCATGGATACCAAGTGAAATAAATAGTTCAATAGATACCAATTGAAATATATTGTACCTTTTTGATATAAAAAAATACCAATTGAAAAAAAATACCAATTGAAGATAATGCATAAGCTCATATAAAAATTATCAATTGAGAAATCAATTGAAAATAAAAATTTGAATTAAGCTTAGCATAAACATACTTTGTGCTTTAAACAAGTAAATATCTTGAAAATCAAGCATAAACAAATCATATATATGTATGAAAAGAGAATACCAATAGAAATTGATATTATTTGAAATGAAGCATACATATATAGAAAACAAAATATGAGTATATACAAAATAAATATCAATTGAGATACCAATTGAAAATAACAATGTAAATCAAGTATATAACTCATAATTATCACCCTTTTTATGCACAAGATAAAAGATTTTCAATAAGGCTTACAAGGCATACTCGCTCATCCGTCCTCCCTTAAAGGGGTAGGTAGGGTTTTCAAAAAATAGGTGTTTTGAAAATATTTTTAGCATTGAAAATCACTACCAAATGAAGAATAATAACTAGTTAAAAGTAATTTTTGAAAAACTAGTTAAAGAAAAATATGAAACCAAATCATATGTATTTCATGAATCATGCCAAATACACAAGAGTTGACACTCAAAATCGATAAAGCTCATAAAAGTGTTCATGAAACAAGGTCATGATTAAACAAATAAAGTGTGAGTGTTCAATAATCATGTAAGTAGCATTTTCATGAAACTAATCAATAGGGCTCAAAGCAAACATGAATCTCATTTTATCAAATAAAAATCATGAAAATTTAAAAAATAAACTTCTAGGTATATGTATGTTTTTATTCAAAACTAACAATATGCATACATATCCCAAACATAAAATGAGTCCATAAAGTAAATTGCATGAAGGCAAATGACTCAAGGGGCATACATGTATATTTATTAATTTTAACTAAAAATACCATATACATGAAGTAAAGCATGAAAATAGGCAAAACAAGTGTAAATGAGAGAATCATCAAAACTAGGCTATACATGTGCATGTAGTGAGTACAAATGAACAATGAAGTGCAAACGTATATGAATCAAATGTTACTCACTACTTGTATACGAATATATCAAAGTTTTGACAAAAACTACATTTAAACTAGTATTTACCACATGAAGCACAAAACAAATAAAACATGAACATGCTCAAAATATCATATATGAAAAAGCATGTAAATAAACTAGGATTTTAGAGATAGTTACCAACCAAAGAACTATACTCTAATTCTCCAAAACATGATGGTTGTACCACCAAACTTCCTTGATAGCGGTGCATCAAACGTGTGTCCATCAAGTCCATGTGCATCACCATCAATGCACCAACTCTCTCACATCGTGTGAGAGCCCGCACCTGCATCAAATACAAAAGGTGGGGATTTTGGTACCCATTTTCTTTTGGGTCCATGAGGGGTAGCATTGTAAGGAACCCAAACTTTCTTGTTAGCAAAATTTAAAGTGTTTATCTTATTATAACAAAATTTTGCTAAATGGCCTTTGCGGCCATAATGTGTACACTTGTACACTCTAGGATGCATATGTGTGTGAGTGTGATCATGACGTGCAAAGTGTGCATATGCATGATGTGGGTGATGTGCATTAATATGTGGAGTTTGTTTCTTTGAAAACAAGGACTCCAGTCTAGAATGGTTAAAAGCACATTTGCTCAAAGTTGATCTCAAATAATCTATTTTATTTTTCAAAAATTTAACTTGATTTTTATCAATGGTTGTGGTATGAAGAGCATGATCAACAATCTTTTTCTTTTTAGAAACATTTACTTTTTCTTTTTCAATAATTTTTCTTTTCAAAGAAGTGTTTTCATTTAAAGCGACTTCTTTTTGTTTTTCCACCAAAACAATTTTATTTTTCAAAGAAGTATTTCCTTCACAAAGATCATTTAAGTTAGAAAGCAAGGAAATATTCTCATTTTTCAAACTCTCATTTTCTTTTGAAAAGCTTTTCAATTTATCTTGTAAAGAATCTTTTTCTTTTAACATGTAATCAAATTTATTTTTCATTTTCTTATTATCCTTCTTAAGCATGTCATATTTTTCTAGAAGTTATTGACAAAAGGATTCAAGCTCATCATAAGACATATCAACATCTTCATCTACCTCGGATTCGGTAGTTACCTCAAGAGGGTTATCCCCTTGGACCATGTAGCATACATTGGAAGCGTCACTTCCAACATCCAAGTCGCTCCCCGCATAGTATTGTTCTTTTTCGCTAAGGGAGATCAAAGAGTTCCATACTGTAAAAGCCGAATCAAGATTAGCAACCCTAGATAAATAATCATCATTTAGGGTAGATCTTAAAGCATGTAGGTCTTTTGCATTAGCCTCAATATTTTTGCCATTTAAACAATAAGAATCTCTAGTAGTGGCAAAATAAACATGAATATCTAGGGCTTTGAGGTATAAGGACATCTTAACCTTCCAGGTTTGGATGTTAAGAATGTCAAAGGTGGGAGGTGACATGAAATCCATGGTGTGTGTACAAATATTATGATTAGCTATAAAATAAGGATCTTTAACTCTAGGTTATTAGACCCAAATCAAGAGCACGTGGCTCTGATACCAATTGTAATCACCTAGAGGGGGGTGAATAGGTGATGAGCTAATCTAATGGTCTATTAATGCGGAATTAATACTTATTTAATGCAAACTAATACATCTTAAACTAAACACTAAGTATAACACAAAAGTGTAGCCGGATTCCCCGTGAAGGGCTATGGACTAACTCCTCAAGATTCCTCTAAATAAGAATTGAGGTGCCGCGTTGGCTCTCTTGGTTGAATATTAGTGTTAGCAAACAAACCCCAAGCATATAACAATATGAGCACAAATATATATCAAGCATATAAAGATGAAAGCAATATAAGCATGCAAGATATAAAGACAAGTAAGAGATAGAGAGTGAGCAATCGCAAACACGGGAGATTTGTTTCGAGGTTCGAGCACACTTGCTC
The DNA here is from genome assembly GCA_038442645.1 of Agave tequilana. Taxonomy (NCBI): domain Eukaryota; kingdom Viridiplantae; phylum Streptophyta; class Magnoliopsida; order Asparagales; family Asparagaceae; genus Agave; species Agave tequilana. The sequence continues at coordinate 11,392 of JAVJIF010008913.1, read as the reverse complement.
TACGTCCCCGCCTTCAACACTTGAAGGATTTCCACTATAAACCGATCTCACCGGATCAGTCGGTGCCGTAACACCTACAAGGCGAGTTCACATTTGAACTCCTTGGACTCTCTAGTCCCTTTACTCGTTCCCGCAAGAACACACCGCAAGCCCACTAGCTCACCGAGGCCGCACCTCGAACAAAAAGTTCACACACGAACTCAAAACACCGCGAACCCGCAAGTCCGCCTCCTCAAAGTTCAAAGTAGAACTTTGGTGATCACAACACTTTGATCACCTAAAATCCTCTCACAATAAAGATCCCTATAGGTAGATATAGCAATGGATAGCTCAAGTGTTGTGTGAGAAAAATAAGGATTGAAATGGTGGAGGAAAACTCAAGAAATTACTTTCCAATACACTCTTGAAAATCTCTCCTTTTGATATGGCAATTTTGGCTCTTAAACAAGTGGAGATAAACACCTAATAGAGTTGGAAAAACTGGCTCAAAACTCACTTTTAAAATCTTATCAAAAACAGTCCCCTAAAGCCCTATTTTATAGGCCAAAGAGAAACTAGCCGTTGGAGTCCAGTCAGCAGTTCTGACTGCTGTCGGTCGACCGGCCCGGTCGACCGCCAACGGTCAGAAATCTGATCGTTGGGCCAGCGGTCGACCGGCCCGGTCAACCGAGGCCTAGAACAGAGAGCAGATACTCTCTGCCGGTCACCGGCCCGGTCGACCGGGGCTTTCTAGAGAGCAGAAGCTCTCTGACGGTCGACCGGGGCTTTCTAGAGAGCAGAAGCTCTCTGACGGTCGACCGGGTCGATCGACCAGCCCTCCAGCCAAATTGGCGTGCACATTCTATACACGTCGGTCGACCGACTCGGTCGACCGACTCCTAGCTCGGTCGACCGGCCCGGTCGACCGGCAGAAGCCAGGACAGGGATTTATAGGTAATGAAAACTTGGCATTTTGACTCAAATAAAATCCCATAAAATCACAAAAAATCTACAAAAATAGTTTCAATATTATACTTTGATAAACAAACATGTTTGAATAAAATCAAGACATGTTACAAATATTTTGAACTATTTTTGTAACTTAAAAATTTTGACTCAAAACAAAATCTGTATTTTTCCAAATTGGTTTTTTCAAAACTTCTCCAAATACAAAAATAAGATATTTTAAATACTTTTAAAGCATAGAGTGTATAGAGATATGATCCACTACACATATAAGATGAAATATCTATGTTTTTGAAAAAAAGCACTAAAATAATTTGGTTAAAGACATGTATACTTTGAATTCCAAAAACCAACCGGTATTTTGTCAAAATGAAAGTCTTTTCCAAAATGAAAATTCTTTTACGAAAACTCATCTAAATTAAGAGTGTGTGTGTGTATGGTATACTTGAGCAATCCACCAACTATTCTATCCTTTACATTTTAATCTAAAACAAAATCTTAATAAAAACAAACCTAGACACAAGCCTTGATCTTGAAGGTCTTCACTTGAAGTCTTCATATCTTCTTGACTTGGTCCAAACTTGATCCAAAGAGCTAGACTCCTCTTGAGTACTTGATGTGGTCTTGATGCATAGGCTCTTGAATCAAACCGTGTTAGCTCCAAAACTTGACTTTAAATCCTTTGTTGAAGCTACACACCTACTAAGATCTTGATCACAAATCTGAGACTAATAAATACAAGATCATTAGTACTATTACTACATGAGTTGATCATCATCAAAACTAGAGTGATGGGCCATTGGGCCAACACAACACACACACTTGTTTAAGTTTCATGTTTTAGTTTTCGGTTTTTGGTTTAACCGATCTTGATTTTCATGAATATAAAGAATCAACAAGTTTACATGGTTTAATGTATATTAGATTTGTTCTATATACATCTATGCTTCAACTATTTAAACAAACTTAGTTTGATAGTCTATTTCATGAGTTTGGAGTTTTGGTATTTTAAACAAAACTTATTTTTGGATTTATTATCAAAAACATTGATATATATCTTTATATGTATATTGGATTATATCCATATACTATATGCCTCAAAGTTGTTTCAATATCAAGTTTTTGTATTTGGATGAGTTTTGGACAAAACGATTTTCCATTCAAAAATCCAAGTTTTGGAAAATACGAGTTTTGGTTTTCGGCAAAATTTCTAAGACACAAAAATGGTTCAAATAAGTTGAAATATGTGTTAAATTTTTTCACACATGTTTGTATTTCAAATATAATATAAGAACTTATTTTTGTGAATTTTTAGAGATTTTATGGGATTATTTGGTAATAAAAAGATAAGTTTTAAATCCTATAATCAGCCCTGCCAGGCTCTGGCGGTCGACCGGACCGTCGACCGGACTGGTCGACCGACATGCACAAGGACGTGCACGCAGGCCAGCCACTTAGGTCAGTCAACCGAGCGGTCGACCGACTGAAAGTGCCCCACTCTCGGGTGGGGGCGGTCGACCGGACGGTCGACCGTGAGGCTTAGCATGGTCGACCGAGCGGTCGACCGGCCAGGGAGCAACTGCTCTCTGGATTTGGCACAGTCGACCTCACGATCGACCGGCAGGCTCAACGGTCATATTTTTGACCATTGGCTGGTCGACCGGAAGGTCATAACTGACCTTTCTGCCAGCCAACGGGTAGATTTGGATTGGGCCTATTTATACCCCAATCTTTGGCCAGTTTTCACCAAGATTTTTAGAGAGAAAAATTCCATACTCCTTAAGTGTTTTTCAGCAAAAAGTTTTTGGGTTCAAAATTCTTATTCTCTATTTGTTTTTAAAGTGTTAGTTTATTCAAAGAAAAAGGTCTTTTGGGAATTTGTTTTTGTCTAAAAATTCTATATCTATTTGGAGATTTTCCCAAGTGATTTTCTTTGTTCAAAACACTTTGTTTTCTCACACTTGAGCTTATCATTATATCCTCTCTATAGGATCTTTGTTTTATGAGAAAAGAAATTGGTTTGTGGTCTTTTGATCACTAAGTTGTAAACCCTCCTACTTTGTGTTATCCCTCTTATGTAGAGGGTGATTTTTAGAGTGGTGGCTTTGTGCCCTATCCCTCTTATGAGAGGTTGATTGGTTGTTTGGATTTGTGCCCTATCCCTCTTGTAAGAGGTTAATTGGTTGTTTGGCTTTGTGTCTATCCCTCATTTGTGAGGTTGATATTGGTGGCTTTGAGCCTAACCTCTAAGTGTAGAGGTTGTGTTGTAATTGAGAGAGGAGTTGTATACTCCCAATTATTATATTGCCCTAAATCCTCAGTGGAGGTTCCCTGTGTGGGAGTCCTGTGTGGACAAATTAGTTAAAATCTTTCTGTGTGAAGGCAGGGACGTAGAGCTGTGTGCTCGAACCTCGAAACATATCTCGGTATTTACGTTTGATCCACTTTCTCTTAACTCTCTTTATTACTTTGTGCATCTATTCATATTGCTATATCATATACATACTTGTGTTGTTTGTGTGTGTCTTACTTTTGTTTAACCACGAGAGCTTCATATAGCACCTCAACTCTTATTCAGAGGAATCAAGAGGAGTTAGTCCGAGCCCTTCACCGGGAATTCGGCTACACTCGTTGGTTACACTAAGTGTGTTGCAATTAAGTTTTAATTTTCGTATTTTGTTCATTAGATTAGCCGTACACCTATTCACCCCCCTCTAGGTGTACTTACAAAATATATATGAATAAAATGATGATAAAATCACTTATTGAAGTTGGGTAATTATGCCTCAGGAAGCATGATTATTCATACCTAAAATGGTGAATAAAAATAAAATAATTCCCTTTAGTTTTGTGGCCTTGTTTACTCGAGTACTTAAGTTCGAGGGATATTTTCTCATCTGGTGCCCTAAGATCATTTGGTTTGAAAGTCATCGGCTAAAGGCTCACTACCTGGGTAAATAAGAAAGACTAAGAAAACTAAGAGAAGAAAAAAAGAAAAAAGAAAAAATATATTAAATAAATGGCATGAAAGTTAGAGTCGATATCCCAAAAATCTTCACTATTCATAAAGTGTATATTTTTCTAAGAGTTTTATAAGAGGTCAAAGAATCAATTCAATTTTAAATTCTTACATTTAATTTATAACAAGATTTTGCATTTTGACTTAGTTTAAGGAAAAATAATTTCTGGTTAACCTATGACCTTGGATTACTTATATTTTCACATAAATATTTTAACGCTTTTTTTATTTTCAAAAATGCGTTTCAAAAATACTGACATTTGATTTCTTTTGTTATGGATTTTGTGGGTGTAATCCGCTGAAAATCCCCAGGAGACAAAACTCCCCCTCTAGGGGAAACCCAGAGGTTTAACGGCTTGTTGCACATGCTCAGTGCAATCGCGTCACCTGCGAAAATGATATAATAATTTTCTTAGTTTTTTGTTTTGTTCGGGACGAGCAAAAGATAAGTGTGGGAGTGTGATTAGTCTCTAAAACTACATATTTCATACTACATCTTCAAATTATTTCATATTAAATTCTGCTAATAATACCTCTCTTGTATGTTTCTAGGTCCATAGTGTGTAATGAAGAGGAAGACCTAAATCACCATTTAATGGGTGATTAAAGGCCTATAATATAGCCATTGACTTTGGAGAGCAGTTTCGTTAAAACCAGGGGCCCAAAACTAGAAACCGGAACATGCAGCCGACAGGGGGACAAACGGGTGGCGCGCAGCAGGCGGCGCTGCGCGTGCCGCTCTGGAATAGCCATGGAAATGCGGCTATGACTGCGTTTCTGTGGCCATACGGGTGCGGCCGCGCCCGTACTTTGGGCCAGAGGTTGTCCCCCTGGCCCCTTTCTCCTGGTGGCTATAAATACCCCCTGGGGTTCTTCTTCAGTGAGATATCCAGATAGTAGTGTAGTTTTCTTTTCATGTTGTAATTTAGGATAGTTTAATTTAGTTTTTCTTCTTGCTCTTTGTATTTTTCATTTCTTTTAGATCTTGTAATAGGAGAGAGAGTGATACGAGTGAAAAGTAAGAGTGCTTGTAATAGAAGGTGATAAGTTATGAAAGGTTCTTTTTACCTCTTTTTATATTCTTCTCTCTAGCTTCTTTTACACGTTTAGCTAATTTTCTCTCATGGCAACTAACTACTAACCACTAACTTGCTAACTTCTTACTTAATAATCCACATGAATCTAATAGCCTTTACTTGGCCTTGCTCTTGCAAGAGCCATTGATGGCTCATAATGATGGATCTAACACTCTAACATCCTAACTCTCTAATAAGCTAATATTAATTTACTCCATGCTTACTCTTATTTAGTTTTGATGGTTTAAATGTAGCTTGAACTTATTTTATTGAGTTTGGATGTGAAAGTTATCGTATGGGTCATGCTTTGAAACGCTTTTGAACCAAGGATTAGTGATGGCCAAGGATACATGTGAGGCAACTATCACTAAGAGGTTAGCATGATTAGTGGAGCCCTTAGTAGTTAGTAGCCATGAGTTTTCTTATCTTTTTACTTTGTTTTAGAAATATATCAAAAACCGCAAAACTATTCTTCTATGTTTCTCACTTCTTCGTATTTCACCGTACTCATCTCTTTTATTCTTTATTTTCTTTTATTTTCATTCTTTAAAACATTAAAGAACTTTTAACATACACGTGAACATACCGTGTAAGCTTCTATCGCCTCCCGTCCCTGTGGATTCGACCCGTTTAGTCTCTATGCTATAATGGAAGTATCGAGGAGCCAAAGCACACACACTTTAAAACTTGATTTTAAAACATAAACCTTTCGTGCACGGTTTTCCTCCAATCAATGTTACATTTGTGGATATGTGTTACGTGTGCATGGAGATGTGTATGTTTGTTGTATATATTTATGTATAAATTTATGCATGATTATCAGTGTGTGAGTATTGTGTATGCCTGGGTGTATGCATGATTATGTGTATGTATGTATATACTGGTATATATATATATGTATAGGGTTGCGTACATGTGCATTTATGTGTATGTGTGGCCATATGTGTTTGGTTTTATGCTATAGCGATGCAGACCTGTTCGTGCACTCTGAACCCCGTAATAGAAGACCCAGACCCATTTGGATTTATGTTCGTTATGGACCCGCTACACTCGTGATTCGAAAATCGACCCGTGAGATGATCCAGAGATTCGTACTGATTTGTGCAGTAGAGATCAGACGGTGATTCGGTTTCAAAATCGCGTCATTTCATGTGAGTGTTTGTTTATTGGTTTATTTCAATTTCAGTGTTATCTTAATTTTTCATGCACATGTATATATTATTCCACATTATTCTATTCATGTCCATCACTATTGTTACATTGTGATGCTCTGATATTATTTTATCGATATATCGTTACTCTGTTCCCAACAGTATTGTTGATTTGTTCCATTATTCTAGGCAGATGAGTATTAGTCTTGATCCTCCTTATTAGTAACAATAAGATGAGAATTTAATTGTCAAGTTGAGAAATAATTAATGAGATTGCTTTATTGATAGATTGGATCAGTGGACTATATTAGGGTGAGACTGGATCTGGTATTACAGAATGAAATTGATATATTATTGATGTGTGTGTGTATGCAGAGTTAGTATCTTATCACTGAGATGTGGTGACACACTTTATCGATGGGTAACATTATTTGATTTATTAGATCTGTTGATACTTGAACTTATTATTGGACTCTTATTGGAGTGGAGATTGACTTAGAGTTAAGGAGTATAGACTGAATTAATATGAATTAATAGAGCACATGGATATATAGTGAATTCAATAACCTGTTACTGAGATATTCTTATCCTATCATTTCATTATATATTGTTTACCATTTTGGGTTCAGGATTATTTGTGATATATCTTTGACTGTGACTTGGCTGGACCTAGTGATTAGCCTAGTTCATGTTTATGGATGAGTGCTACATTTCATGTAAAGTATTATGAGGCAATTGTTTGGTGATTATTTAGATAGAAATCTTTTTAAATATTGAGGACTGATAGAATATGATGCAATTTTATTAGAAGACTGAATCTACCTTGATGCTTGAAACTATGTATGGACTAGTTAGACTTAGAATTGGTCTAAGATGTATATTCTTTATGTTGGATATTGTGATTGACCTTGAATAGAAGTGAGGACGTGTGATGATCTTGATCGATATTCTTACTATTATTCGATTGTGAGGATATAACAATACATAACTGACTGTTTATGTGAGACTCTGATATACTGATAATATAAAAGATTAGAGTAAACCGACAGGAATGAGATAGCAGGTTATTGATTTATTGAGGTGATAGTTTACCATATCAGATCTTTCACATGGATTGATACTTGATGTTCATGACAATTGTATTGGGACTATAGGTGAATCAGTTACTATTGTATCTTAGTGCAGATGGATGAGATATTGATCAACTCTAGATGAGACTATCTATTGAGCTGTATCCAGGCTTGTTATTGTATTCATATTATTGAAAGTTACTGGGAAAATATTATCAGACCGTAGCACATGTATTGTTCCATTGCTCTACCGTTTATACGGTAATATTGTTCACGTTATTATTATTACATCATTGATAATGTTACTATCACCATATCATCCCAGTAATCGAAATAACATGGATATTGATTGTTTTAAATAATAATATAATAGTTAACTTACACAGGAATTGGAAAAATTGATGGAGGAGACAACGTTTGTATTTTGCGTTGACCTAGGATACAGGTTGCGCAGCCGAGATACGGTTCCACTGTAGGGTTCCAGGGGATGACTGACATCTCGTATTGTTCATATTGTTATTGTTATTGACTACCTAGAAGTAGGATTTGGTTCAGCGCCAGGTCAGTGGTATGTACGGAACCCACTTAAAGCATGGACAATGTCTCTTTTACTAATTTCAATAACATAGGACTTTAATTGATACATGTGTAGGCATAGTATGGGATTCGTCTATTACAGGTGGCAATTGGTGTTCGCTGAACATAATTGATAACAAAGCTAAAATATTATATTGATATTACAGACTGAATATAGATATGTACATATTATAATAGACACCTGATTGTACAGTGGACCCTAGCATGACTTATTCTTCCCACAGGATATATATATAGACTGTGATAGACACCTGACCTGATTTGATATTTGATTACTGTATTAACAAACTTTATTGCTCTATGTTCATGTTTTATATGTTATATCTGTCTTTTTTCAGTACTGTTTATATATACGAGAACTTCCTCTTTTTCTTACACACTCATTAGGTAGCTTCCTGACGACCCTGAATTCGTTCGTTCAGATACTGGATGTTTTATCTTATTGTTCAGGTATTATGAGAGGATCACAGGCATCTTGAGGAGTAAGAGTTCTCTCCTACTTGATCATCTTCTCTCAGTATTTTCTGCTCTTCTTTATTCCATTACTTTCATGATTCCATTCATTGGACTCTTGCTTGTTCTATTCCTTATTTACCAGTTATCATGTGCAGATGTTTATATATGACATTGCAGTGATGTTGATTTACCATAGTGATTATATAGCTTGTTCATGTTGCTTTAGGCTTATTGTATATGCGTGGGGTATTTTTCTCGCGTATATACATCGCCGACTCTCGTCATGACTCCGTTTTCACGTATTTTAGGAAGCGAGGCATGACAGAGAAAGAGAGATTGATATAATAGATGGTAACAATTTATGTAATCTTCATCCTTTCTTCAATGGTTTCTTCTCTCTAACCTCTAACATGACTAGCTAACTTTCATTTCGTGGTAGTCTAATTACTAACCACTAATCATCTAATCTCTTCTTGATAAACCACATGAATCTAATAACCTCTACAAGGCTTTGCTCTTGTAAGAGCCATGATGGCTCATGATGATAGATTCTAACATCTAACTTGCTAACTTGCTAATCAAGTTAACTCTCTCTTATATCATGCTTGCTTCTAATAGTTTTGATGATCTAAGATTTGTATTAGCTTGCTCTTAATGCAAGTTTTAAATGTGAGGAACCATCTTATATGCCTTACTTTGTATTACTTTTTAAAGCCAAGGATTAGTGATAGTCAAGGATCCATGTGAGGCAACTATCACTAAGAGGTTAACATGATTAGTGGAGCATTTAGTAGTTAGTTGCCATGAATCTTTTCTCTTTTTATTTTGTTTTCAAACCTTTTCTTCAACATAAAAAGACCATTTTTATTTCATGTTGTTTTTATCTCCTATTTCTTCTACTACTTCTTTTCTTTTATTTGTTTTTAAAACCATTTTCCAATTATTTTATTTTCTTTTATCTTATTCTATTTTCTCGTTTGGCTTCTTTCCAATTCACAACCACTTCTTATTTTTTTTTTCACATCGCCATTTTCATAACCTTCTCACCTATCACTTCTAATTTTTTTTTCTTTTTATTTTCTCATTCTTTAAAAAAGAAGAATTGTTAACATAATACGTGAATAAAAACTGTTAATGTTTCTATCACCTCCCGTCCCTGTAGATTCGACATGTTGAGCCAATGCTATAATAGAAGTATCGATGGAACATTAGTACACACGCTTTTACACTGATTTTATAAAAACATACATTTTCAAGTGCTGATTTCTGCCTGATCAAAAAATGGCACCGTTGACGGGGATGTGAATGGTTTAAACTCACGTTTTTGTTAACATTTTCTTTTCTATTTTAGTGTGCAGGTCAATCTTTACAAAAACTTAGCATTACGAAAGTATAGTCTTGCTTGTATTTTCCTACTCTAGAAAGTATGGACCCTGCTTCCTTATTTTGTCGCGAAAAAGCCAAAAAGGCCGAGAAAACACGGCATTATTGTGGCATCTGAGCTTCATCTTTTGCAGGGATCTTACAAGTTGCACATATTCTTGTATTGCTTCTGCTATTTTTCTTCTTTGATTGTCTACACACTATAATAATTAAAGAACTAAAGTACAGTATTTTGGACACTTATAAAACGGTTTGACATTTGCATTTAGGCACGTGTCAAATTCAATCCAATATACTGTATTTTATTCTGTTGTTGTGATCTGGACTGAGGTGTACATATGACATTGCATATAGCATAGAACAAACACGTGGGTGATTTACTCACTTTGTGTTTATTCTTATCTATATTACACACTTGTACAAATTGAAATTAAGGGCAAAACCGATACAAGATAAGATAGGAGTTCATCACCCTTCCTTAGCCCAAAAGCCCCTCCCCACTCATACAACCCAAGCCTTAATAAAAATTGATAGATGTTGGCCCCTAGGGATAACTCAGACTCATTAAGAGATTGACTGAGGGTGGAACTCATGAGAACCTTACTCTTGTGAAATCGTATCTAAGATTAGGGATTAGAAGTTACGCCTCGAAGATATCATAGTTTGGCGTAATTAAGGCCCGTTACTTATGCACAGATACCTCCTATCGTATTTTGCCCCTACCTGGCCGATTAGCTTATGGTCGGATTCATACAATAACCTCCCCGATAATCGACCAGTCAGAAGTCGTCTAGGTCTAGGTCAACCTTGTATAGGCTTGATTTTAATTTTTTTTCTTTTTGGTTTGTTGGTTGCTTTTTTTTTTTTTGTGTTTGTTTGTAATATGGAATTCAACAAAAATAATTCTTTCAATCCTAATATGAATCCATACTTCACATCAATCCCATTTGATTCGGATAATTCCAACTCTATTTTTTACAATATGAACCAACCAAATGCACCGGGTTGGACTTATTTGAATCAATACATTCTATACCCTCAATCTTATGACCATCATTTCCAAAATAATTTTCACTCTTCACAGAGTCAATGGGGATTCACCACCCCCGAGTCAAATTTTCAACCACCTTATCCACAATTTTCATAATATCTATTCCCCAATTTTGCTTCATATACTCCTTTCTTAGAATCACCAATTGAGAGAAAAATCAGAGTTAGAAAAAGTATAGAAGCTGTACAAGCCATGATTGAGTCCCAGCAAAAGAAGCTCAATTCACCAATTTCACAATATTTTCAAGATTCATACTCAATTCTACCTATTCAAATGAACACCATTTTCCCTGAAAATGAGTATAGAATGCTTGCTTGAGTCTGAACGATAATCCAAAATATGTTGGACCACAATCTTCACAAAATTTTCAAAACTAAGATTCCTACACTCTCTTTCTAGAACATCTACTTGAAGAAAAATCATATCTAGGAAAGAGTAAAGAATATTGTAGTAGTCCGCATTATAATTTTAAAAATCTCTGTAAATCTATCAATAGGTTGGAAACACAATTGAGTCAATTGGTCAACATTTATACGAATGAAGAAACTCTCTCTTATAATCTTTGACCAATTCAGATATCTGCAACTTTATTGATTTGACCTAGGACTCTTGTTATTTTAGAAACCAAGATTCAATTTCAGCAC